>CM065377.1:15052500-15197500 GCA_033060915.1 Euryodendron excelsum
TGTTTTGAGTTTTCTAGGTTTTGCACAGGCTATTTGAAATTTTTTGGGAATTACCGTCCGGACGGTGCGTCCGAACGCTTTTTGTCCGTTTGGACGATTTCCAGACGCGCATTGAACTAACTGTTCGAACGCATTTTTTAGCGTCTGGACGCAGTTTTGACCGTCCGAACGTGTTTTCACCATCCAGACGGCGCATCTGGACGTACTTCGGACACGCGTCGGACGCTTGGCCAGCTCTATAAATAGGTGCGTCTGAATTGAGTTCAAACTCAATACAGACACTATACAGAGAGATTTTGAGAGTTTTGAGAGCTTCTAGGCGATAGCGGAGCCCTGCTGGAGCTCGAGCACGTGCCCTTGACCCCTCCACCCTTGGTTTCATGCTTCCCTAGGTATTCCTGAGCCACTCCTTGGTTATTTTGTTTGCCTAGAGTTTGCTTTTAGGGTGTTTAGTGATTATGGCAAGCAGAGGGGCCCCAGGTGCCCTTCCGGCTGGCCCAACTGAGGCTGAGCCTAAGCCTGAGCCTGAGCCAGCCCTAGCCTATGACTACGCACGTTTTGTGTCAGAGGATGCCTTCGAGGCATTCTCCCAGACTTGGATGAGAAGAGGCGTAGTACTTGAGCGTCAGATGGACCTAGAGCAGTTTAGGGACCCCGGGTTTTTGTGGGCCGATATCTTTGAGGGCCGGGGTTGGGTCCCTCTCTCTACCTTCACGGGGGATACCATGTTCACTTTACTCGCCAAGTTTATGGCAAATGTGTCCTTCTGTTGTATTACTCCAGGACACGAGCAGATTGTATCCTGGGTCAGGGGCGTGACATTGGGATCACCCCCGTTACTTTTGAGGAGATTTATGGATTGCCTAGAGTGGCTGACCCTCGTATAGTTTCCCATCTAGGAGATCTCCGAATGACTTCAGGGTCATTTCCGATGAGGTCTGTCTCCCAGACATTGATTAGGGTATTCGTCGGCAGCTGCCAGTTAGCACATTGCTTCCAATCTATGCTCCCTTGTACATCTTTTGCTGTCAGTCTGTATACCCCATTGCTAGACATTCTGGGGTTAAAAGGGGTAGGGCGAGTCTATTATGGGCCATTAGGACAGGTAGGACCATAGATCTCCCAATATTTCAGTTTAGAGTCCTAGCAGAGGAGTGCTTGCACCCGCGTGCTCAGGGATCCATCCCCTTCGCGATTCTTTTAACACTGGTGATCAAGGCTGCATTCGAGGCCCCCATTGTTGGTTTTTCTCGTCTCCAGCCATTGAGGGAGGCCATCGGTAGGTCCACCATCCAGTGTGGATTGAGATCTTGCAGATTGCAGCAGCAGTAGGAGTAGTTCCAGCCACAGCCACAAATGTCTGCTCAACAGCAGCAGGAGCAGTACCAGTAGTAGGCACCGATTCCTGAGCAGGAGCAACCGGAGCAGGAGCAGCCGGACCTTACTGACCCGAACCAATACGACCCAAATATTCATCAGCATCAACAGCAACAGTAGCACTTTCAGCCACTGCAGATGCCCGACCCGTCATTATAGATGCTTGAGCAGATGCGACAAACATTAGATGTTTTAGCTGCAACATCAACACAACATTCTGTCAACATTGCTAGACTGGAGGCTGCGGGAGCGGCCCAACATAGAGAGATTATGGCTAGTCAGGCTGCTCATGCAGTTCATGTTACTACACTTGAGAGCCTGGTCCGAGTCCAGTCTGATCAGATTACCGCACTCCAGGCTCTGACCCAAGGCCAGACTAGGATTATTAAGGAGTTATTTGTTGAGATCTGGGCCCTTAGGACAGCTGTTGCACCACCTCCAGATGATGATGGATATGATTGATTAGAGTCTAGGGTTTTGATGCTTTTTATACACACATAGCATATCATTGCATCATATTTTGTATCTAAAATCTTGTTTTGATATAGTGGATTATGTTTTGAGCATTCTTTACTATACATCATTTATTTTTGTATAACTTTTTTTTCTATCTTGCATTGTTGGATTGTTTAGCTACAGGTGTGCTCATATTTTGGTATATATTACTCACCTGTACCGTTTTGATGGGGATTTGGTATTGTATGGTATCAGTATCAGTCTTCATTTCACTCACACATCTATTTACGTCTCTTATTGTGTATGCTCTGTCAGTTTTTGCAATGGATGTATTGACTCTTTATTTTTGATGCACTATACCACTATTTTTAACAGCATGACCCAACTTAGATTGAGATGGACTCGTTTTCTTACTTTTAACTATATGGAAAGTGTTTAATTCATGCATTGGTAGAAAGTTATACACTTTTAACACGAGTTATACTGTGTAACATATTTTTGTTACTCTACTTTGCATTTTCGTCCATACTTAATGGAGATTCTTACCTTGTGAGTTTTAGAGCGTTTGCCGTCTTTTCGAGAGTCTACATTTACTCAAGGATTAATCTTTCACCCTCATTTCTCTTGAATAACTTTTTTATGCTTGCATTTGGTTCATAAGATAAGTTTTAATCTTGACATTGACACTTTTACTTTATGGAATATTATAATTTGACATCTTTATGTAACTTTATGCCCATATCCTTCTTGATAGCCATTATGCTTTTTATTTCACCATATGACCCATTTATCATTTCATTTGTCACCTACTTCTTCCTCAAAAGATATCACCGCAATTTTTGGTACGTCATAGCCCTATTCTATACTATGTTGGGGAAATAAAGATATAGATATTGAAAATATATATATATATATATATAAAAAGAGAGAGAGAGAAGAAGAAGAAGAATAAAAATAAAATAAAAAAGGGGGTATATGATGGAGTTGAAAAAAAATATAGAAAATCATGTAAAGTGGTAACAAAATCAAAGAGAAGGAGTTGTAAAATCGAAAATGTTTATTGTTCGAATCTTTGGGTTCATAAAGAGGGAGGAGTTGGAAAAGATATCTATTCATCATCTCATAGACACATGATGTGTTTTGTACTTACTTTTTATCATTCCTACCTTACCTCTTCGCCATTCAAATCACTTAATCAATCCAAAAATGTTTCATTATAACTTTCATTAGAGTGAAAGTTTGATCTTGTCAATTCTTAGAATCATTGCTCATCTATGAACATTCCTTCATGAAGTTATGCCAAATGCGATACACATACAATTTGTCCGGTTCTTTGTTTTGGATATGTTCACTTGTTTTGCCTTGTACAATTACTCCATCGTTGAACATAATATCGTGTGAACCATGTGGATCTTTCATTTTGAGTGTATGCCCGATGAGGATTGAATCAAAACTTTAAGGTTCGAAAGTGCATAATTGAGTTCCTTATATGTTGCTTCGCATTGGCTTATCATGTACACGCCCATAAATTTCTCTAGTGTATGAATTTTTACATAACTCCTACATGTGTTTGAAGTTTGAGATATGTCCATTGATATCTTGAGTGGGTTGTACATATTTTCTTTAATCGTATTTACATATCTCCTTTCTATTATATATTTTTGCTGGGGACTAGCAAAAGCTAAGTTGGGGGGGCGTTGATTGCCTTCTAAAAGTGTAATCTTTATTCTCTAATTAGTTATTTGTTAGCCTCTATATGAGTATTAAAACAGGTTTTTAGTAATAAATTGATCTAAACTGGTTTTCTGTGTGTATTATAGGTTTTTGGTGATAAAATGGTGAAAATGGGCTTAAAGTGAAGAAGTCCGTCCAGACGTTCCATTCGGACGGATAAAAAAAGCGTTTAGATGAGTAGTTCGGACGGTACGTCCGGACTATGCGTTCGGACTGCAAAAGGAGTTCGGACAGACGAAATAGTGTCCGGACACTACAACGGAAATCGGAGTTCCAGAGTCGAGTTTTCCCGTTTGAAGCTATGACAGAGTCAATTTTTCCCATTCGAAGCTATCACAGAGTCATGTTTTTCTGTTCAAAGAAATACAGAGCCGAGATTTCACGTTTGAAGACTGTCCGAACAGTTACTCCACCGTCCGGACGATACGTCCGAACGCTTATCTGACGGCCTTAGGATGCACTTCGAACGGTGAGCGCAGATTTGCCCTACAACCCAGCAGTCGAAGAAAAGAAGGGTTATGTTTTGTTTTAGGGTTTCCAGCCCCGGGAATAGGAAGGGAAATAGGGGAAAAGTTGTATTTTGCTTAGATTTACTTTTTCTTGTTGTATTTAGGACTTTAGAAAGGGTTTAGTTAGATTTCTAGTGCTATTTTATTGTAATACTTTACATTCACTCTAGTTCAATATATATATATATATATATATATCCTTTTGATTTAAAGTTGAAATGGTATCTCTACACTTTGGCAAGCTTTCAACCATGGAATCAACAAGCTAACTTCATTGTTTGGAGACAAATGTGAAGATCTATCAAGGAAAGCATAGAAAATGAAAGGGGAGTCCTCAATCTTGTTGAATATCTATTTTGTATATTTTTTCTAATTATTTAGAAATTAATTGTTGTAGAAATCTTAGATCTATAATCATAGTTAGTAACATGTGATTTATTTCTAAAGAACCCATGAATGATAATAAAATTTAATTTCAAAACAATTAGAGATCTCTAAATTTTCAAAACTAAACTTTCCGAATCAAGGGCCTTTGGACGGTTCTTGATTTGAGTTAACCCAAACTGTATATTATCCTCTGAACATATGTTGTTCCTTTTTTTTTCCCTATGAAAGCTTGCTGCTTACTCTTGCTATAAGGGTAAGCAAACTGCTTACATGCATAACCATGTCCCACATTTAATCTAGTCTTGTAATCAAATACATACTACTGAATATTGAATTAAATAGGTAGTTCAATGGAACTTACACATGTATCAGAGTCATCTTTGAACTGAAAAGTTTTGGAGGGATTTCTCCAGAGAGCTGATTATTTCCAAAATGACTGAAATAGGAAGAACCTAAGGTCCTTAGTATATGGGAAAAAAAAACATCAAATAGAAAGGACTAGTTGGCTTTAATAAACACGCACTCACAAAGAGAGATTAGACCTACAAGTGTTGCGTATTAACCAGCAAATCCAGACCAGGTGTAGTCTCATTAGAGACTGGGATAGCTCCAGAAAGATTGTTGTCGGCCAGATCCAGCCAATAAAGCTTCGATAATTTACCAATTGAATGTGGTATTGGTCCACTGAAGTTGTTGGAATTAAGAGACCTGCAGAAAACAGAATAGACAGCATTGAAATGTTGGCCAAGAAATGGAACTGGAAACTGCACAATGAATAGTAAGTGAAACATTCAGTACATCCATGTACAATTCTGCTGAAAATTTCTGGAATGGAAACATTTAAAAGGTTTGATGATGTGGATTCAAAGAATGGAGCATCTGGTGCAAGATATAAAGGCTAAAACTAGATCCCGCATTCAGTTTTCCTTATTTTTTAGAGGCATGAAGAAGGTATGTTTCTGGTATAGGTTCATCGGGAGAGGTCAGGCGGTGTGGGAGAGCAATTGTTCTTGAAAGGCGCAAAGGTTAGGAATTCATAAGAAGCCCAGGTAGTACAGAGGCATGCATGCACAAGATCTAAACATTTTAGAGAAAGAGTAACAACCCCTTGGAAATCGATCACCTAAAAGGGCTACTTATATTCCCAATACCCACATGTAGAGTCGTAGACATTCAATGAGGGACTCAAAGCATGCTAATGTGGGTTGGGATCGTGAAAATCTCCCCCTTTTTATCTCTTCACATCCCCGCAAGGGGCCCATATTCTATCACAAATACTATGACTGGCTCAAGGTCAGCCCCACAATCAATCATTGAGTCCACGTGTGCAGATAAGCCCTAATAATATTAGTGTCACGTTATTTGGGTTCATTGCCTTACTTATATGTCCAAGATCTCCATGCAGACCTCTAACGAGAAACTCAACACACGCCAACACAAGTTGGGGTCATTATGAATAGAATTAACATTTTGTAATGCAATCAAATTATCAATGGAAAGTTTAAGATGACATTACCAAGAGAGCAGCAGTTAATTGTTATGTCAAAAGTATGTGATAGGTTGTAGTTGATGTTCCTCTTTATTTTCTCTGATCATGTCAATAACTTCAAAGTATGAAGCAATTGATGTGATAACTTGAACTTGTGATGAGTTAGTTTAGGGTTCTCTCATTCCATTGTTCCTTCGTAACAGAATCGTGCCGCAAGGGAATATAAGGAGTGAACAACTAAGATGGAATTATTCCTCCAGTCATGGGCGGAGCCAGAAATTTGAATTGTCCTGGACTATATCAAAATTTAATAAACAATAGAAAAAAATTACAAAACATAAATATGCAAAATTTATATAAACCAAGCAAGTTTACAACTAATTTTAGCAAATTTGTATATAAATATGTAAATATTCAAAAATACTCACATAAGTATAAACTATTGAAGTTGTGTCCGACAGTTCTTCATAAAATAGAAATCATTTATTATCAAATATGAATCGATCATTTCAGAAAATTTGTTACCGTTGTCTAACGATCTAGTCTCAATGGTACAGCTTGTTGGAGGATCTTCATTTTTACCGGATACGAGAGATCGAAAGCTCAGTTCTCCAATGCAAAGATGGTGATGATGTTGTTGTAGCCAAACTCAGAACGGATGATTGGGTGAGCTTTTCCTAGATGATCCATGACATATGGCTGTATTGGGGATTTTGATGCCTTGGGTTCTTGAATTTCTGATGATTTTCTATGTGATTGGGTTTGAAATTGGAATGGACTGGTGTGGGTTGGGTGGACTACCATGTAAGGGGGCGGGCTACAAAATAATGGATTAGACTAAATTATATTTCTGATAAATTTATAACTAGCAATTTTTTTTTTTTTTTTTTGGGTCAGACTACCTTGGGCTATTGCCTAGGTTAGCCTTTAACATGGCTCCGCCCATACCTCCAATCATAAACTCCAATTTTTTTAAAATTGAACCAGACCGGCCGATACTACCAGTTCAACTATCGAACAGTCCACAAACGGATTTGGTTAAATCTATAAAGCCGGACACGCTTAAAATCGGCCTAAATTAAAAAAATACCAGAAAAAACCATGGTTTTACCGCCAAACTGTTCAAACCAGTGGTTCATTGATGTAACCGGCCGATTCATCTATATCATAGAAAGGGCATTTTTTCGGGGTTCCGGGATCAATTTTTGCTTGTGTTTAAAGCCTTAGATGACCCTTACTGCTGTAGCTTCATTCAGGTATTCAAACTTTATTACAGAATATCTCTCATTCTCACTCTCCCTCTCTTACATCTCTTCCTCTCCTCATTATATGAAAGTTCCAACAACCCAGAAAAAGCAAGAAACAAAAGGCAGGGAGAAATAGAGCACTGCGTGTGAAAGGTGAGAAGTGAAAATGGGTTCCTTGAGAACATAAAAACTAGAGGGAGATAGGTGGATATAAATATATCTCTACATATGTATATATATATAGAGAGAGAGAGAGGAGAGAGAACTGTAGAATTTTTATGGGTCTATAACTTTATACAATGTGTATGTAAAAGTTGGGGAACAGCAAAAGGTCTTCTGGGAGCCTAAAAAATAAGTTGGAGAGTCAGAAAGAGAAAAAGGAGAAAGAGTGTGTCTGGAGTGCTTTACGAGGGAGGGGAAGAAGTGGGGAATAGAGAAGGGTTCTCACCATGCTACAAAAGAGGAAGTTTTCGTTCCCATAAACTGGCAAAGCACAATGGTGATGTTATTAAGGAACCTAATTAGGTTGAGTTGTCTCATCCACACGTGGAACCTTTTTTGAGGAACAAAAACATAATTCATATTCTTTGATTTCGTAAATATATTTAGGAAATGTTTTTGTAATTTTAATGCATGTATTTATTTGTTATTTTATGATTTTGGATATAATATGTCACGGTTTAACTTTGGTTTGATTCTGGTTAAACCAACGACTTGTGACCTAATCTCCTTTTCGGTTTGCTCAACCGTTCGGGTTTCAAAACATTGATGAACTCATTCTCCAACTGAAAGCAGCTAATACATTAAAATCATGATGTCACATTGCTAGCTTAGACGTCCACGCAAATCTTCATCTTTTAAACTCTCACAGTAAACAGAACAAAAATATCAAAGTCCAGATCCTTACAGCGTAACCAGCTGCTGCAGAGAGCCTATTGTGTCTGGAATGAGACCAATGAAACTGCAACCAACCAGGTTTCTGAGATGCAAGTAGAAGCAATTGGTTTGTAAAGGGTTGTCAATACTCATGTTACTTATCAGCAGGTAACCAATGACAAAAAGTAAAACTTTTCTTACAGGATCAATAACTTCTTCAAATTCCCAATTGATCGAGGAAAAGGTCCTGTCAAACCCTTGTTGTATGAGAGGTCCCTATATGCAGAAGCTGATAATTAGCAATTCCTTTTAACAATTCTTACGATGTACGTAGTAACAGACAAAAGCCAAACAAGCACAATTCTTATGCTGCATAAAGTTAGATGGAATGGATCTATATGGGAGAAGAGCTATGAGCTATAGCTAAAATATACAGAAGACCTACAAAGTCTGTAATTCCGATAACTGCCCAATCTCTTCGGACAACTGGCCAGTCAATCCCATGCTCACTAATATTCTGGAATTGAAACTGACAGTTAACCTCAATTCGATCTAGAAAAGTAGAATATGCAACTCTCCATAAGCAGTAAAAGTTATACAACACAATGGAGACTTACATAGAAGTCACTCTTGAATTGGTGCACTGAATTCCTTCCCAACTGTGGCCACATGGATCCGACCCAGCCCAACTGGGTGGTGCGTTCTGCCAGTTATCTTTGAGAGCCAATAGAACAGCGACTGCATCAGAAAAACATAAATAAATAAATAATCATCTATGCTGTTCAATAAGGCAGCAACCTCACTTGGTGAAGCCTTTTTTGAAGCCCGGTCACATTTTTTATTTTCAAAAAAGTCTAAAAAGAATTGATTAATTCATTTGTATGATGAGTTTTTTTTTTCTTTCAAATTACTTAATATGTAATTTGATAGATACAATTACATAACCAACCATCCATCAAGCGTCTCTTTTCTATTCCTCACCACTTGCAGTTTCACTATGTGCTTAACTTTTCTCCTCTCACAAACTTATACTGCAGGGTAATACACAGTTACTCAAACATTAACAAATATTATTCAGAACATAATACAAAAATTCTAAAATGAAATAAACTAACAGGCCTAGTATGGGAGACCCTTTTAAAATTGTAGTGTCCTAGTCCGTGTTGCATGTCCGTGCTTCTTAGGAAGAAGGTTTCTGTTTGTTAAGAATTTTATCACAAAATCAAGTTTAAGGGGGGTTTGTTAGAAGTTAAACTTGATTTTAGAAAAGATAGTGTAATGAAAAAGTAGTGTGTCATCTCCTCAACAATTACTAGAGTACCTTATGTACTCTGGTTATTCTCAAGAACTGGAATGAAAAAGCAGTGTGTTATCTCCTTCTCCACTTCTCTCCCCAAGTGTTCAAGTATAATTGCCTATTTGCCCTCTAACTTCAAACAAAGCTTGCCAAAAATTCCAACACTCTACCTTAACAGTGAACAAATCATTTATATGGTTTTTGGTGATGCATTAACTAACATGCAGGGATGCATTATTGTTTGCATAGACATCGAAGATCTCAGAACAGCTAATGGAGCTCCCTTATGCACAAATCATCAAACGATAAATTAACCAAGTGATGTGATTAAAGTAATCACTTAAGACAAAGAATTGAACTAACATTCCTGAACATTCGTCTCCACTATTGCAATGAAAATTTGGAGGGAAATAACCAGCAGACAGCCCTGAATTCTTGAACCCATTATTCAGGAAAGAACCATATACATTCTTGAGCTAACTGAATTACAACAAACCACTTCAAAACCATGTAGATTCAGTTCTTCTCGCTCATAATTAGAACTCTTTCAAGAGAAGAAAGTTTCCTTATGATACCCATATAATCTCACTGACTGTTTTCAAACATATAAATAGCTGAAACACAACAATGTTCGCTGCTAAGTCAACCCCAAATTTTCCAACTAAATATCTAATATCCCAAAAACACTATCAAAGCCTACTAATCATAGTTGTCAATATACCGTTCTGTACCGGCCAGTACATACCATACCGACAAAAAACGGTACAAAGAAAGGTAAGTTCTGTACCAGTCAATACCGGCTAATACGGAAGGGAACCCATCAATACCAAATTTTGTGTCATTTATGTTAAAATAATTTTTTTTCATTTTATGTATTTTGAAGATATTTGTCTATTAAATAATATATACTAGAAAAATGATGTCCTTTAAACATTTTTTAAGTATGTACTTGGGTTGGATAACATGTCTACCTTATCAAAAATAATTCAGTGTTGAATAATACATTATGTGAGTAATAATTTAGTATTGAACACTTCTAGCGATAATACACCGGTACTGGTACCTACCATATTAATAGCAAAAACAGTACATTGTCTAGTACAGTATTGACAACAATGCTATAGATATCTAATTTATTTGCTCAGATTAATTACCATACAATTACTACACACCATCACCTAATTTCTATCATATTGAAAGCGAAAAGAAAAGAGCAAAAATACCCAGGTGGTTTTACTGGTTCGTTGTTGCCATGAAATTGAATAATATGAACAAATTTAAGAATAAATATCTAGTATGAGGAAACCCAACTGGGCAGGCTTTTGAGATTATCTGCAAATTTAAATTAATTTTTGAGATAAATATACTTTACCCCTACTCACCTCAAACTACATGACCTCTCTGTCTCTCCCTGTCTCACAAAAGTGTATTTTCACCAGCCGTTTTAATGGCCGGTCAGCTTGACTGTTATTACAAAATCATATTTTTTAACTAACTATAAAAGGACTGTTATACCCATCTGCAATGAAATTTCTCTCTTCCTTCCTCACCTCTCTTCTCCTCCCCTGTTGAATCAGTCACCCAAACCCTCTCTTATTCCTCCCTGGCCACCACTTGCCTATCCTTAAATCACTTCTTTTTTTTTCTTTATATCTTTCTTCCTTACCCGTGGGCCATAACCACCCTGTTTCTACATTCTCTTCTTCACTAGTGCCGAGACAATCAAACCTATCCGATCTTCTTCCTCTCCGGCCACCATTGCCACTACCTTCTTCTCCGGAGACCCGCGTACAGCCCACTACAACCTCCAACCACCACCAATGGTCTCACTCACTCCACCAAAATTCCCATCGCCTCCCCCTACCTCCCATCACCATCACTTACCTCCCATAATGTTTTTCAAATCAAAATCATTCAAATCCAGCAAAAACAAAAATCAGAGATCAATTTTTACACAAAAACAATTGTATGTAATCAACAGGTTTTATTTTATACAGGCTAGAACATCTCCGCCCTGTTATGTATAAAGGATCATGAGCCGTTATTGTCCATTAAGGATGGGTTTTGATTTTTTTCACGGCCACAGATAGATATACATATATACACATTAATCTATATAAAACTTGGGTTGCAGGGGTCAAAAATTACAAAAATGAATAGATTAATTTTAGGTATGATGTTTTGGGGTTTGATTATGGGTTCTAGATCAAATTTGGCTTCGATTTGGTACTCATAATCTTGGTGATTGTGGTTTAATCGTGGGATCGAGAGAGAGTAACCTTCTTTAATGGATGGAAAAATTAAACAGTGACAGATGAAGAAATGAAGGTTATTTTAGCCACTTTATCTAATCTGTTAGCTACGTGACATTTTACACTTTACACTAAACTGGACGAAAAAATTAAACAGTAACAGATGAAGAAATGAAGGTTATTTTAGTCACTTTATCTTATCTGTTAGCTACGTGACATTTTACACTTTACTTCAAACTATATATGTTCATTTTTAAAAAATATATAATTTGGGTCATTCTCCAAGGCGATAAAGGTATTTTACCCACTAATTTTTTATTAGATTAGTCATTACACTCTATTGGTCATTTTCATTGAAGCATTCCAAGCAAGTAGCCAATTGTACATTATAATATTTACTACACGATAAAGACTTTTTTGAATGGAGGATTGAATATGTAAGGTGAGTAGGTAGGTGTAGTGTGTATGTCAACTTCGGAATTAACGCCAATTAAGTTTTTCCTATACGTTATACTCGCTTATTATTTTTATGAAAGTTATTATGATATTAGCTCACTCCCTAATTTAAGGAAAAACCAGGGTTATGATCCAAGCTATTTTTTCCCAACAAAATCAAGAATTTTCCTATTAGGAAACAATGCAAATTATAAATAAAAGAAGGATTTGGTGAAACATCAACTTTGTAACAAGTAATGTAGTACCTCGAAGGATACTGTAAGCATGTGGGGATTATCCTTAAAAAATTTTCTGAGATCAAGTCATTACTTTTAGATAAGGATACTATAAGTAGATGAGTAGGATCACCCGAATAAATTTAGGTCAAGTCTAGGAAAGAGGAGTGATGCACAACATCACACACATGCATTTTCACTCTTTTATAGGAAACATAAGTTAATCTCAAAATAGATTTCTTTACAAGTCTGGCATGAATTTCGAGATGAATGAAAGAAAGGGTAAAAACGTAATCAGGTAGGGGGTTACTTGTCTTATTTTATAATTCGATATTTTGATATTTTGATATTTTGAATATCAAGAGGTTCAATATACAAAATATGATCTGTAAATGGCAACATAATAGGAGCCACTTGATGTGATGGAGATTCCACCATTTGAGCATATGATGTTTCTATTGTGGTATTGCCTTGTTGAGAACTATCTTTTTAGCACTCTTATTCAATTAATTGTTGAACTTTCTCATAGAGAGGATCAGTCACAGGTATAACTGTAACTTTGTATGGCTTAATACCAGATATCGAGACCTTGTGAGTATATCCACGACCTTTGCAGGGGTTAGTTCCCCTTCCTCTTCCTCTTCCTCAGTTGGGGTTAGTTCCCCTTCCTTTACCACGATCATACGAGTTCATTCCTGCAAGAATTCACGAGTCAAGAAATCAAGAAGAGAATTATCTTTCCCTTTTATATAATCTATATCAAAATCAAATATAGATAGTTGTGTTTGTCATCTAGCAATGAGATACTTAGATGTATCATGTTTGACATCTTTACTGAAAATATATTTTGCAACTTGACAATCGGTTTTTAACAGAAATTTTTTATTTAATAAATCATCTTGAAATTTGAAAATACATTTAACAATAGAAACAAGTTCTTTCTGGACAGCAGCATACTTAAGTTGTGCTAGGGTCCATTTGCCCGAAGCATATCTTATCAAGATTTGTTTTTTGTATCAAGTATAACATGAGTAAGAATACCACCATAACCAATATAACTAACATCAATTTGCACAATTTTAAACCATGCTGGATTAGCAAGAGTTAAACAAGGAAGATTTTTAACCTTAGTCTTGATTTTTTAAACAGCCAAAATATAATCTGGAGTCTTTGAAGAAGGAGTTTTCTTTAACCTATCATATAAGATAGCAGAATTTTTTGCAAGATCTTTATAATAAGGGTTAATATAATTTAAACTCCCTAAAAATCATTGTAATTGAGTTTTATCTAAGATTTTATTAGGAAATTTGAAAGCAAACTCTATACTAAAAGTAATAAGAATAATTTGTCCTTGATGGATATTATGCCCCAAAAAGCGAGCAATAGTTTGACAAAGTCTGATTTTTGAAGCAGATATAACTAATCCATTATGTAATACAATTTTTCAAAAAAAATTTCAAGTGACGAAAATGTTGCTCAAGAGTTTGAGAAAAGACGAGAATATCATCAATATACACTAAAATAAAGTCAGTATATAAAATAAAAATATTATTCATAATATTTTGAAATTCAGAAGGAGCATTTTTCAAACCAAAAGGCATAACATTCTATTTATAATGTCATATGTGAATAATAAAAGTTGTTTTGTATCTATCAGATTCAGCAACCTGGATTTGTCAATATTCAGATTTTAAATCAAATTTAGAAAAGATAAGAGCCTTATGAAGGCGATTAAGTAAATCCTTTTTATTAGGTATAGGATACCTAATCCATTTTAAAAATTTATTAAGGGGTATATAATTGATAACTAAATATGGAATACCCCTTTCAATTTCAGCATTTTTATAAACATAAAATCCTGTGCAACTCCCACGAGAGTAGGATTTTCTAATGAGATTTTTCTCAAGTAAGAAAGCAATTTCCTTGTTACAGAGTTCAAGATATTCTTGACTCATTTGACAAGGACAAGCCTTTGTTAGGATTTGCCATTTTGTGAAATCAACTTCATAGGGAAGGGAAACAATATGTTATTTCTTATCCCAAAAAGTATTAGGATGATCATTACAAATTTCATTAAGAAATTGGTTTTCAATCAATTTTATTTTGTCTTAAATCTTAGGTTTAACTAAAGATTCAGCAATAATCCAAACAAAAATTTCTTATTTAAGAAAATTAATTTGATTTTCTTTTGCTAAAAGAATATCTTTTACTTCATTTAAAAATCAAGTTTGAGGATCAGTTATAAACTGAAAAATAATATGTTGGTTATTCAAATTTGTATGAATATTTGTTAAATCAATTTTTTCAATAAGCATAATACTACGAAGAAAAGGAGTACCAAGTATAATATGGTGTTGTAAATTTTTTACAAGTAGATAGAATACATACACCTTTATTACAAATATGAGTATTAGTAATTTTATATTGTATTTTTAACTTATTGCCACTAGCAAAAGTCAAAGAATGCTTTGTTTTTTTTTAAATATTGGATTAAAATTAATCTTTCTTGAACACAGTTCAGATCTGCACCACTATCAACTAAAGCAGTAAGATTTTCAATTAGTAATTAATTATAAACGAATAAAGTAATCTTGATGAACCACTTCTGAGAAGTAACTTCATTTAAGATAGCCAAATATGGGGGAATAGAAGAACTAGAGGGTTCTATCCATAAGACAGAACTAGAAAAGACCTGTTTTCCTAATTCTAGATTATTAACTCTAGTATTAAAACTTAAATTGTCATCTTTCAGAGATTTAATCTCTGCTTTTAACTGATTAATTTCAATGCATAAATCTTGTAAAGTAACAGATTTTTCTTTCTTGTTTTGAAGTCTTTTCATAACTTCAGATATACTATAAACATTAGTAATATCAGGAGTATCATCTGGTTTTTTGACCTTTTTTAGATAATTTTCAATCATCTGAGCTTTCATTATTGTATCAGGAATTTGATCCAAAATTTTTATAATGGCTTCTTTGTTGACTCAATGCCTTGATTTTTTATGATAACAAAACTTGGTTTAATGATCTAATAATTCTACTTAAGTGTGCAAATTAATTATTAGATTTCTATCATAACTTGAAGCGTATCACAATAGAAAACTTGTAATGCAAATATTAGAATGAAGGTTGATATGCATGATGAGATGACACATTCGACAATGGTGATCTTATAGAGAATGACGGAATTTCAAGATGATGAAAATCTTAGATTGAAGATTGATAAGCATGAAGAAATGATATATTCATCATTGGTGATCTTATAAAGAATGAAGATATTTCAAGATGATGGATGTTAAGGAAGAAAATTGAAAATGCTCAAAGCCTTGATTGAAAAGAAGAAGCCATATCTGTTGAAGAGTTTTCAAAGAACAATTAAAATGAGTCTTGGAAGCTCTCTTGAAGATCTTGAAGAATACTTGGATAAATGGATGAAGTCATGGTGATTGAAGAGCTCTACAAGTAATCAAAATGGAGTTGATTCCATCTTGAAGAATTGAAGATGTTCTTGAAGTCAACATGTCTTAAAGAAGTCTTTTCAAGCCTTAGAAACCTTAATTGGATGATCCTTAAAGAGCTTGAAGATATTGAAGAAGATTGAAGAAATATTGCAAAAGTTAAGGATTTTCCTAAAAAGAGTCGACCCCTCAAGAAAAAGAGTTGACTCATTCAAACAGAAGCTGAAAATGTTGATGGAGAACAAAAGAGTCAACTCATTCAAATAGAGAGTTGATTTTGTAGTGTCAGACAAAAAGAGTCGACCCCTGGAACAAAAGGGTCGACTCATTTGGGCAGAGCCTTGAAAAATCTGCTGAAACATAACAAGAGTCGACCCCTACTTAAAAAGAGTCGACTCATTTACAGCAACGGCTTTATTTTTGAACGTTAGACTCCACCGTTTTCATATCAAATGATCTCTTATCCACTACCAACGGCTAGAATCAATCCATAGCTATAAATACAAGATCCCTATAGTTTCTAAACAAAAGGAAGAGTGATTAAATTTGCTGAATCAACATCTTGAAGCTGAAAATCTGTTGTGCCCTCACTGCTACATATTTTGCTGAGTGATTAAGGTTATCTATTGAGCTATTCTTGTTCATCTACTCTTTAGGAGAGTTATTATTTGTAAAACCTTTATTCATTTCATTTGGGTGGATTTGCAAACATGTGAGTTTGAGTGTTCTTGGGTAAAAACACTTGTAAGTTTGAGTGAAGCTTGGACAAAATCAGTTGCAAGTTTTAGAGAAGCTTGGACAAAATCTCTTGGGTTGTGAGAGCTTGGGGAATAGCTCTTGTAAGAGTAAACTGGGCACTTGTAGCAAAACTAGCAACTGTGTAAGGGGTTTTACATAGTGGAATACCTTCATGAGGATCGAAGAAGAGAGGACGTAGGCAAAGTTGGCCGAACCTCTATAAATCTGGTGCTCTTCTTTTCCTGCTCTGTTTTGTTTATTTTCTCACTATACTTGCTTGCATTATATTCGATTATTTGCTTGCTTGATTTATACTTTGATTAATCATTGTTGAAATACTTAAATTCTATTTAGTTGCATTATTTGATATAAATTCTATAAAACCCAATTCACCCCCCCTCTTGGGTTGCCTACTTAGGCCAACATTCTTGATCTTCGGTAAGCATATGGATGCTTAAACCATGCATATCAACAATGGCTTTGTTGTAATTACTACAAGCACCTTGACAAGAGTCTATCTTATCTAGTCCACTGTCGCTGGAAATAATATATCATCTTCTTGAACCTGATCAAGTTCATTAGACTCAGAGTCTTCTGGTTCAGAGTCTTCAAGTTCACTTCCACTATTTAGAAGTAATTCAGCTAAAATTTGTTATTTATCAATCTGAAATTCATTTAACTTCTTCTTAGTGAGACATCGGTTGGCATAGTGGCCAATTTTTCTACACTTCCAACATTTAATTTCCTTTTCAGAAGTAGGCGAATTCTTCTTGGAAGAAAATTTTTTAACAAACTTTTTAGAAGGTTGACTTGTAGAGGTTCATAAGTACGCTTCTTTTTCCTATATGAGGATTTGTATTTGGAAGCAGATTTTTTCTTACCTTTAGAGCTAGTATGACGATCTAAAAAAGGCTTAGGAATATCTGTAGCAAAGTCATCACAGAAATTTTCAAGTTGAGATTTCTCAGTAAGTCTTTGCTTTTTAAGCTGGCTTTTTAGCTTAATGTCATTACATAAAGCTAATTCTTCCTGGATACAGGTATTTATAAGACTACCAAAAGAATGATTGGAATAGGAAATAGAAATATCATCATTTCTATCCCTAAGACCTTTGCAAATTCTTTCAACAAAGAGAAAGGGAAGACCATTGATAAATTTAGACTTTCAATGATCACTATTAGCATCAGAAAGTTGCATAACTCTACTAAGGAAAACATCCTTATACCATCTAAAATGGATAAGGGTAGGACATCTAAGATTTTGAAAAAGTGTCCTAATATTTTCATTATTACTAGAATATCTTCCAGTAAAATGCTCACAGATGGCTAAAATCAGTGTATAAACTGCTTGTTTGATGATCATAACATGGTTAGGATCAGTAGGGGCAGGAGAAGGTTCCTGTTTAACTGCATCTAAAATTTCAGATTTTGCGGTAGGGGACAAATAATTATCCCACCATCTTTTGATGGTACCAGTAAACCCACTAATAACCATTTGGGCTATGATTTTATCATTATTTGCCTCGTTGTTTGTAAATAGTGTTGTGCATACAAATGCGATGACACATATCAAATATCTGCTTATTAGCAAGACCATCAAGATTCCATTCATAGATGGAACTACATTGATAATTATTTTGAATAAAATTATAATTTTTCTCAAAAAGTACATCTTGAGAGGTAGGACATTTGTAATAATATTGTTCTAAACGCCTAGATTGGGCCCCTCAATTTTATTGACTTCATATTCAAAAGTATGAATCTGATCTTCATGATTAGAAATATCTTGATCAGATGTGGTCTCTGATTTAACAAAAAGGGTAGAAATCTTAATACCTGACACAAAAAAGAAAATCTTGATAAAAAAAAAAAAAGCAAATTTTGATAAGATATATTTGGGCAAATGGACCTCAGCACAACTTAAGTATGTTGTTGTCCAGAAAGAACTTATTTCTATTCTTAAATGTATTTTCGAATTTCAAAATGATTTATTAAATAAAAAATTTATCTTAAAAACTAATTGTCAAGCTGCAAAATATATTTTCAGTAAAGATGTCAAACATGATGCATCTAAGCATCTCATTGCTAGATGGCTTGATTTTGATATAGATTATATTAAAGGGAAAGATAATTCTCTTCCTAATTTCCTGACTTGTAAATTCTTGCAGGAATGAACTCATATGATTGTGGTAAAGAAAGGGGAACTAACCCTAACTAAGGAAGAGGAAGGGGCACTAACCCCTCCAAAGGTTGTGGATAAACTCATAAGGCCTCGACATCTAGTACTAAGCTATAGTTATATCTGTGAATGATCCTCTTTATGAGAAAGTTCAACAATTAATTGAACAAAAGCATCAAAAAAGTGGTTCTCAACAAGGTAATACTGCAATTGAAGCATCATATGCTCAAATGGTAGGATCTGTGTTAGGTTTATCCTCATTATCTACCACCTATGCTCACAACTTTTTGTATTCTGTTTTAGCAGGCTTTTTTGGAAAAATGATTTTAATTTTGTTTTAAAGGAGGTTGAGAGAAAGATGATGGTAGTCAGGATGAAGTATTAGCATTTTTTTTCCTGTGTAATTTTAATGCTGGTAAGATGTTTGACAAAATGCTTGTTTGATTTGTATGTCTTCACACAAAGTAAAAGCATTGGCTACAGTATCTTATAAATTTCTAATTAAAATTCTTTTTAAAATTATTAGTGCCCAAACACCAAAAAATATTCTTAATGACATTATTTTACATGAAAAATATTTTTGCTAGGACAAGCATTAGTCCTTTATTATTATCATTTTTTTTTCATTACAAATTTTCTTTGTCCTGCTATCAAGTGTTAAAAAATAGTTCCTATTTTTTAAAAATAGATTATAATGCAAAGGGGAAAGAGAAAATCAACATGATAGAGTGAAAAAGGCAAAATTTAAACATCATTTCCAAAAATATGCTAATGCTAACTTCTGAAAGGGATTACTTTCTTTCAAAAAAATATATAAAAACATTAAAACAAGATCGATAGTTCTGGAGTAACCCTTAGGTTGCAATTAAAAACGGCGCAATTCAAGGAAAGGGATAAAACGACCAGTCATCAAAAATACCTTGCTATCATCTCAAGAATTGACATCCCAACAACATGCTCTTGATTACCACTTGGTTCGGATGTGTTATCAACAACTTGCAACCAAATTATAAATAGAGATAAAGATATATACCAAACTATCTGTAAGATTGATCATAAAAGCTTGAAAACTGCTTTAACAAATTTTTTTTTTTTATTATGACCCATTCAAACACTACCATGATTTCTACTATCAAACTGAAAATGACTAAAAATTGTTACTATAAGAGAAGTGAGCAAGGTGAGACTCCAACCTTTCTTAGAGTAACTACCCTTTATTTGTAAAAATATCTCAAGTGTGAGTGCATAAATTTACATATTAATAACACATATATTTATTTAAATAATTTTAATTTTTTTAAAAATAATTAAATTTATAGTATTTAAATAAATAAAAGTAATACAATAATTATGGTAGTGATTCTTTACTTAATTACCAAAGTTTTTAAGCAAAATTTTAATAATATTTTTAGTTTTAATACCATACCATTACAAGTGGCAACCAACTATTAGTCTAAATACAATTCGATGATTTGACTATTTAAGCTCGAGAATTTGATCATCGAAGTTTGGGAATTTGACAATGATTTGCTCTCAATTCATTGGTTCAAAGGCTGAAGTTCAAGATTAGGTTACTTAGATAACTATGCTCCTTGAGATAGGTCGACGTGCCAATAATTATAGATTGGTTGTACGCATGTATTGATAGCTCATTCTTAATAAAATATTGAAAAGTGCTATACTTAAATTAATTTTTCAATTCATTTTCATGTTCTTAGACACAAGTGAATAGGTCCCACAAGTGAATAGGTGTTATGATATGCGTGATTGGTGGATGACTTTCTACCGATCACTGTGCAATCACTATGCTAATCTTGAAAATTTGAATCCTTCACGCAGCTATTACTATTCTCACACGGTTTCCTTCTTTATATAAAGAGAAGAGCAGTAAAAGCAAATGTGCAGAAAAAATAAGAGAAAAAGGAAGAAGAAGAAGAGAGAAAAGAAAGAAGAGGAAAGGAAGAAAAGAGAAGAGAGACAGAGCAGATGCTCTGGATAAATATTCAGATAATAGTTGTACTTTTATTTCTATTTTCTCTTATAATAATAAAGTCTTGGGTGATCCACAAAATCAACCCTAACAGTTTCAAAAGAACTAATCTGATAAATATTTGATAATTCCCAAATGACTATTTGGTCCGAGTAGGAACCCACCAGAATAGTGACTTCAGAAAACTTTTCCGGTGGTCAACCTCTGCTGAGGCCTATAACATATTTTAGATCTCTGAATTAGTTTTTGTTTGAGTACTTATGGGCCTCATGGGATTGAATATTGAGTGAGTTATAACCTGAAACCCAAAGGGGTGTCAAATCTGGCCGAAGATGGGGAGGGTGCCCGGATTCTGCACGCTGCCATTGGCAATTGTCGGTGCTCCCGAAGTCCGATTAATCTCAAATTTTGTCAGGAATGTCCTCTCGGTCTCAGGGTCATGCTGTTAAAATTTCATAATATTCCGATGAATATTGAATTTACGATGAATGTTTAGGTTTTTTGGGGTTAACTTCCCGGGAAAAATAGTAAACGACCTCCGAAAATTATGAAACTTTACCAAAAAAATCTCTTATATTATTATCTAACCAAATCTGGAATAAATATTAAACATATTGTGTTTTTATATTCTATTAAAAAATCACCTATTTTGCAACTTCGGAATAACGCCAGCTAAGTTCTCCTTATACATTCATACCCGTTTATTATTTTTATAAATGTTCTTGTGATATTAGCTCACTCCCTGATTTAAGAAAACACCTGGGTTTTGATCCAAGCTATTTTTCCCCAACAAAATCAAGAATTTTCCTATTAGGAAACACTGCAAATTCTAAATAAAGAGCGATTTGGCAAAACATCAACTTTGTAACAGTTGATGTAGTACCTCGAAGGATACTGTAAGCATATGGAGATTATCCTTACAAAATTTCCTATACACACACATACATTTTCACTCTTTTATAGAGAACATAAGTTAATCTCAAAATAGATTCCTATACAGGTCTGAAATGAACTTCGAGACGAATGAAAATAAGGGTGAAAACGTAATCAGGTAGGAGGTACTTATCCTGGTTTATAATTCGATATTTTGATATTAAACTCCATGTTGAACTGCTTAAGGACATATCTATTGGAAAAGTGTTTTTGGCGTTTATAAGTTGTTTTGGAAACGTTACCAAGAGGGCAACACTAATTTACTCACGTCTTTTGATTCCAGGAAAACTGCTAAACACTACGTTCTATTCTCTACATAATTTCTCTACATGAATTGCATGTTAACATTAGGAGGAATAAGGGTGACACAACTGAATAACCAAAAGAGTGAGAATCGGAGAAGAACCCCCAGCAAGTGAGTATCATGGGTGGGCCCCCACCAGCTTGATCTTTGCCTAGAAGAAATAAGGATGGCACCACCAAATAACAAAACGAATGAGAATCAAACAAGAACCCTAGCAAGTGTGTATTATGGGTGAGCCCCCACCGGCTTGACGAGAGTCGAGTGTCATAAGTGGGCCCCACCGGCGTGATCTTTGCCCAGGAAGCATAAGGCAGATAAGAACCCCGGCAAGTGTGTATCATGGGTGGGCCTCATTGGCTTGATAAGAACCTTGGACCGATCGATCGGCCGTTCGATCGGTCACCTATCGATCGATCGGTGTGTACAGACTATGTTTTTGTGCAGAGTATAAAAGCTGTATATACGGGACAAAGCAAATGTTAAGGTTTTTTTCTGCAGAACTGGACAGTGGAGGAGCTTCCAAAAGGGGTCTTTTGTTATTTTGTAAGGTTTTTAGTTAGATTTACTTTAATGCTTTGTATTGTTATCATTTATTGCTTTTGGATCATTGTAAGTAAATGAATGCTTGATATATATATATATATATATGAAGTGAATGTTTTCTACTCTTTCTAGCCATTTTCTCTCATTTTCTTGCCACTTCTATATAGTTTAATGGTAGATTTGTCTTCTTTTATGCTTTTTAACATGAATTCTAGTAGCTAAATATCCCTTGGATGTGGTTGTGAAGATCCACCAAAGATCTTAAAAGGGTGAAAAATGAGTTGTATGAACTTCAAAGGCATATCCTTAAAATTTCATCGTTTCATTTGATTTAGTATGAGATTCATTAAAAAAACTTAGATTCATAACCGCTTGGCAATATTTATGCACAAATCAATCTTTAGTATACGTATTGCACATGTCTAAGGTTTGATTCTTGGGTGCCAATCATAGATTCCCTCTTCATGCTCAATCAAACAAAAACCTACATTTTTATAGTCGATATTCTCCGAATCAAGAATCCAAGGTGCGATTCTTGATTTGAGTTATAAACCTCTCATTAGAAACCCTTGTTGTGAAATTGGTGGATCGAAACAACCATGTCCAAGCTTTTCTCCTAAATTGCATAAAACTAGATTTTATTGTCTTCATTAGTTATTAAGTTATTGCATTAAGCATTGAACCACCATCATCTCAAAACTAACATATTTTCGGTCTCTTTTATGTTAGAAAAAGAAATGAATTTTCATTTGCAATCCATCAAGATAAGTGTCCGTGCTAGTTGAGCTTTGTTGCTATATTTGCAGAATTTTCTTGGGAGAGAACGACACTGGATCCTCCGGTTTTACTACATGCGCAACCTCCGTACTCTTGCGGAGTGACTCCGGTTGTGAAGCACATCTGGAGGCGTAGCAACTAGTTGGCTTGAATACACAAAGGCACAGACACATACACAAGACACAGAGAGATTAGACATACAAGTGTTTCATACGAACCAGCCTATCCAAACCAGGTGTGGTCCCACTAGAGACAGGGATATATCCAGAAAGCTTGTTATCAGCCAGATCCAGCCAAGAAAGATTCGATATGTTACCAATTGAAGGTGGTATTTGTCCAGTGAAGCTGTTGGAATTGAGAGACCTGCACAAAACATAAATGAAAGCATTGAAATATAGGCCAAGACATGGAATTGGCAACTGCACTATAACTAGTAAGTCAAACTGAAAATTTCTGGAATGGAAACATGTAAAAGCTTAGATGATGTGGAATCAAAGAATTGAGCATCTAGTGCAACATATAAAAGATGAAACTAGATCCCATAATAGATTTTACTCATTTATTCAGAAGATGAAGAAGGCATGTTTCTTCAAGTAGGTTCACCAGCAGAGGTCAGAGTGGGAAAAGCAATTGTTCTTTAAATGTGCAAATCTAAGAAGCACAGACACTCCGCCGGAGGAGCCGTACCCGTACCCGTGTCAGACACGTATCGAACACCGACACACGTGGGACACTCATGGACATGTGTCGGATACTCTATTTTACGTGTCCGATTTTTTATTTATTTATTTTTACATCGGACACGGCTTGAACACGCATGTCCCATTTTAGACACTTTAGGGACACGGCGGGAGTTCAACTATAAACTTTAAAACTAATTATTAGATCGAAGAAGAAGAAGGAGAAAAAGAAAAAGAAAAAGAAGAACAAGTATACTACTAATATTGGTGGTTAATTTGTTTTGTGTGTTCTTTATGAATTTTGTATTAGATGATGATAGATAGTAAATGAAGTTTAAAGACATTTTAATATTTTTGATAGTTTATGACTTCATAGTATTATGTATTGATGGAACAATTTTTTTTATTGTTAATGTGTTTGTTACTTTATCATTTTTTATGGATGTAATCAAGTAATTGTGAATGATTTGTTCCCAATTAAGTAGTGCAATGTGTTTTTTTTTTATTTTAATTGATGTTATCTTATATAGTTTTTTCACTTCTTTTGTAAAAATTTATATATGTTATATAAAACAATATAAAAAAATTTTTTTTTTTTTGCCATGTCTCTGCTGTGTCGTGTCTTGCATTTTTTTAAAATTACTGTGTCAACATATTCAACACGTATCGTGTGCGACACTTGTGTCCATGTATGTGTTCTTATGTGCAAATATTAGGTATTCATAGCAAGCCCAAATAATACATCATAGGCATGCAACAGTTAATACTACTATCAAATGGTTGTAGTTGATGCCCATTCCATTTTTCTGATCTTGTCAATAACCTCAGAGGATGAAGCGATTTATCAGATAACTTGGACTTGTAATGGGTTAGTTTAGGGTTATGTCTTTTCATTCCTTCGTAACCGAATCAAATCAGAAAGAAATATAAAGAGTGCACAGCTAAGATGGAATATTCCACCTGCCATGAACTTTTCATTCCCCAGTGAAAGCAGCTAATACATTAAACAGAAGGAGAATATCAAAGTCCAAATCCTTACAGCATGAGCAGCTGCTGTAGAGACCCGATTGTGTCTGGAATTGGACCAATGAAACCGCAACCAATCAGCATTCTGAGATGCAAGTACAAGCAATTGGTTTGTAAACGGTTATAAATAAGCACGTTACTTATCAGCCAATACCTTATAACACCAATCAAAATTTTCTTACAGATTTGTTAACTTCTTCAAATTTCCAATTGATTGAGGAAGAGATCCTGTCAAACCCTTGTTGTATGAGAGATCCCTATATTCAAAAGCTGATAGTCAGACATAACTTTTAACAATTCTTATGAGGAAGCAACAGACATAAGCCAAAGAGGCACAGTGTCCATAGTGAACAATGGTAACTGAATGATACTTCATAAAGTTAGTTGGAACTGGGTCTACTTATGGGAGAGGAGGAATAGCAAAAATAGAAGACGTACAGAATCTGTAATTCCGACAATTGCTCAATGTCTCCGGACAGCTGACCAGTCAAACCCATGCTCGCCAATGTTCTGGAATTGAAACTCAAAGTTAACCTCAATTCTAGAAGAGCAGAATCAGCAACTCTCCATAAGCAGTAGAATGTAAAACACAACGGGGACTCACATCGATGTCACACGTAAACCGGTGCACCGAATTCCATCCCACCTACTGCCACATGGATCTGACCCAACCCAATTGTGTGGTGTGTTCTGTGATTACAACCTAAAAGTGTAATCATAGACTTTTAATTCGCACTTTGTTAGACTTATATTATAATTAATTGTCTTATTTTAGTTAGATATTTGTTTGAGTATGTTTTTTATGTGTTTTGTAGGTTATATAAGCTAATAAAGGCAAAAAGAAAGCAAAAATAATCAAAGCAGGTTCAAGGCGAATAATTTGTTCATGAAAATTCAGACTTGTCTCGGTATTTGGTTTTTACTTCGATATCCGATTGAGCTGATTTTTGTGCCATTGAAAAGAAGACTTCAAAAGCTACAATTTGTTCTCTAATGTGCATCGACTGAATAGACCTCTAAAGTGGTTAAAATCAAGCTTCAAAGTGGAGGGATAAATAGTACCCGATCGATTAGTTTGGCAAACTTCAGAGAGGGTGTTTTACTGATCAATCGTGAACAGTGCCCGATTGATCATAAACAGTGCCCGATCGATCGGCTGATCGATCGGTGAACAGGACCCGTGAACAGTAAAAACAGTGAATTGACCGATCGAACGCTACAATCACCGTTCGATCGGCCGATCGATCGGTGAACAGTGCCGATCGATCGGTCAATACAGATCTGAAGCTTAAAAGCTTTGTTGTTCAAAAAAATGGAAAGAGGAAGATTTTTTAGATTTGTAGCAACCAAGGGGGTGGCGTGAAAAGCTCCTCCAAGGTTGGTTTTTATGTTTTTGTGTATTTTTAGCTTAGATTTATGTGTGTAATGTTAATGTAGGAGTAGAAATTGTAACTTTCTTTCATTGTAATGTATTTTCTTTCACTTTCTTATCATTTTCTCTCACTTTCTTAGCAACCAAACACTAGTTTTACTTAGTTTAAAGTTAGATTTACCTTCATTTATGCTCTTTATTATGGATTCTAGTAGCTAAACATCTCTTGAGTGTGATTGTGAAGATCCACCAAGGATTTTCAAGTATTTTAACGGGGATTCATGAACTTCAAAGTTTTATTCATAGATTTGTATAGTTCTATTTGGTTGAGTGTTGGATTTATTCGAAAACTTAGATTCATAACCCATTTGGTAATGTTTATGCACGATTCAACAATTAGTATAAATTTTGCACATTTTTAAGGTTTGCTTCTAGGGTTCTATTAATTGGTTTAATCTTTACACTCAACTAAATATGAACTCAGGGTTTTACGGTCAAATATTCTGAATCAAAAATCCACGGTGTGATTCTTGATTTGAGTTATAAAAATCCTCTATTGAAATTCTTTTTGTGAATTGGTTGATTGAATCAATCACATCCAAGCTTTCCATTTTAATTGCTTTACATTTAAATCAATTGCCTAGTTAATTGCTTTAATTTTCATTGCACTAGTTTAGTAAATCAAAACCCCATCAAAAACCTAAAGATTTTCGGTCCTTTTCTTTTTCCTTTCATTTTAGATCCAATTCCCCACATAATTGCAATTTAATCCTAGGCTAGATTAGTGTGAGTTGAGTGCTAGAGTCTACATTTGGCTAGGTCCCTTGGGAGAGAACGATACCGGATTACAAGTTTATACTTCATTGCGACCCCCGTACTCATACGGAATACTAACTCTATTTTGTAGTTTTCGGAGCGAGTCATTCTGTCAGACAGCTTTGAGAGCATTTAGAGCAGTGACTGCATCATAAAAAAAATAATAGTTCAACAGCGATAAGTTCCCCCTGTTCATTACCACAACTCAAATCTCAAAGATAAACTCTCCAAGCAATTCCTGGTAGATGCATTTCTTTTTTCCCCCCTTTTTTTTTTACTTTTGGGGTGGGAGGGGTGATAATGAAGGATCAGAACTAGCTTTACCCAAATTTCTTACGAGTATTCAAGAAAACCAAGGCATGGGACATGAGAACCAACATTTGCCAGTAAGACAAAAACAAGAGGAACAGCCTCCATAGAGGTCCTCCTCTTCTCAGATTTCGTTTGACTAACAAAGTATTTTCTAGTTCAAAACACTGCCTTCGTACTCATATTACCATTTATGAATAATCAAGACCATTTGATGTTTCAGTTAAAGAAATCAGACATCAAACCCTTGCTTCTGAGTGACCCCAAAACTTTATGCAGGCTGAGCACTTACAGCTAAACCAGATAAATATGGTACCAGATCTAAGACTTCCAGCTGTGTATAGCAGTTAAATTAAACATAGTAGGTGTGTAACTATGTATTCCAGAGATTTGATTTGCAGCCTTAGTTATAGAAATTGTTCACAGGCAAACGAGAAAACTCCACACAGAAATAGCTTCTCCTGACCAAGTAATCTACATATGTCTAATCCTTTGATCGCTAAACTTTGAATCTCAAATCTTTCATCCTTTGGGAAAAAAGAAAAGAAAAATTCACTTATTGTGATCAATTTAGCATGTTCATTTTCATTTCTACTCCTTTTGTGAGCAATCAACCGTAGCATCAATCAAAAGTGTGAAGAAAAAGCAACCAAAAGAGGTCTAGCGTATGCTATCTTAAGATCAGTGACCAAGTCATTTATACGTTGTTGGATGATGCATTAACTAACATGCAGGGATGTATTCTTGTTTGCATTTATCAAGACATGGAAAATCTAAGAACAGCTATTGAAGCTCTCTTTTGCACAAATCATCAAACACTAATACAACTTAATGATGCCAATAAACTGAAGATTTGGACAAAAGAATTGAACTCACAGTCCTGACTATTCGTCTGCGCCGTTGCAACAAGAATTTGAAAAGAAAAAACCAGCAGGCAGACCTGAATTCTTGAACCCATTATTCAAGAGAGAACCATATAGATTCTTGAACTAACTAAATTCCAAAGAACCACTTCAAAACCTCCCAATTCTTTCAATCAGTTCCTCTTGTTCATAGTTAGAACTCTTCAGGAGAAGAAAGTTTCGTCATGATGCCCACAAATAAATATATACAAACATAATATATTTACTTAACACGCGGAAAAAAATATTTGTGTCTCTGTTGACTTTATTTTACTCGATTTTAGTTTCAAATCTACACAAGACACAAAAACATTAAAAAAAAACAAATATTTTATTAAAATGATACTAATATATAAATAATTACTAACACTAGCTTATAATTAGGGACTCCTATTTATACTTTTTGGAGTACAATCACAATGGAAAAAAGATCTATAGTATCTCATGGATAAATATTTTCAAACATATTCTTATCTCTTTGAAAGTAAAAAATTCCGATCAGTCATGCAACATATTTTAGAAATGACTGACTTTACAAATTTTTATTCAAATATGACGACCAAAGTAGATCCCATCAATTTTTCAAAATATTATATCAAAAAGAATATTTTTCCTCATGAATGGGGATTAGTTCCTCATAATGAAAAAGTTTTTATTCTAGGCAATATTCGCCATACTTATAATTATTTGGATTATGTCCAAACTTTTACATAGGTATTTTATTATGAAAACCCAAAAAGAAAACATTTGTGGTGGATTAAATTATCCCCACAAATTTATAAAAAAAGGATTTCCTCATGGTTTCATGTTTGATGGAAAAGAATTGGTTCACTGCATACCATTCTACCCAATGTTCTCCAAGAATAATTGGGCCTTTGAGTTGCATATTTACTCCAGATCAACAATATGGATCTAGCCTATTATATTGAAGGATCTAATTTTGTGCACTTTTTTACTAAATTCGGATACCCTGGATTTGAAAATTGACTCCTATTATCAAGAAAGACTAAGATAATATGTTTTGTCTCTATTGCCAATTCTATGTTGGATGGTGGTCCAAAATAAATAAGAATTTGAACGAGACTATAGTAGGAATCATTGCTATAGTCAAGGATTATAAATAAGAATATGAGTTCTAGAGAACCTAATCTTATCCTTCTTCCTCCAATAAATTGAATGCCATAAAATATGCTTTACAAATGAAAATTTCTCTCATAAAGGATAAAGAATTGATGTATAAATGCATGTGTTAATCAAAGGGTGAATTTTTAGCCACCTTCAAATCTGACTCAGATTTTGAAACTAATGAGGAAATGCATTCTCAATCCTCACATCACACTTGTCTAGCAAGCGAATCACAGGATCCCTACGAGGATAAACCTAACACAGATCCTACACTGTCCACAGAGGATTTTTTTGGTGTTACTCTAAAAATGATGGCAAAGAAAAAATTAAGAAGACCTCACTCTCATGCCTCGTCAGATAAGAATAATGACGACAAAAAGTAGCCGTCCCATGTGCAAGAATCTCTTCACTTTTCAGTTGTCTCCTAGACAACAAGAAGGCATCTTCCTTTCGACGTAAATAGACAACCGACTCCACCAACTACTAGACCCACCACCATGATGCGTCTGCTTTATATTAAAACAACTTTTGACTTTTTTGTAAAGTTATTTTATTTTTGTCTCCGAACTTGTAATTATTATTTTGAAATCCGAAATAATTTCTTTTCTTTTTTCTATATAACACATCTTTCACCCATTGTTAAAGGCACCACGCAATTCTCTCGCTCTCTCTCTCTCTCTCTCTCTCTCTCTCTCTCTCTCTCTTGTTAATTTGCTCTAAGTTTTCCCTCCATTTCTACTATATTTTCTTATGGTAAGCTTAATGTTGTGTCTTCTTGTTCTTATTTTATTATTATTGTTATTGTTATATACTTGGGCGATTTTGGAGCCCCTCCATTTCACTATTCATGTAGGGGCAAGGCACTAATAATGAGGGACCCTTGAATTAATTATTATTTTAAGCTTAAATAATACATTATTTAATATTTAAATATTATTTTAATAAATTTTTAATTTCAATTTTTAATAATTTATATTTATTTATTTAGTTTATTAATATTTATTTAATTTGAGATTTTTATGTGTGGAATAAATAAATTATTTATATTTTACTTGCTTTTATTTATCTTAAAATTATTATTTATATATCAAATTAATAAATTCTTTTTATTTTACTAATTATTTATTTATACTAAAATTATTTTAATCTATGGAATCAATAAATTCTTTTTTTTATCTAACTACTTTACCTTGTAATTTTGAATTTTTTTTGCAAATTTAAGAATTAATCAATCTATCTATACCAAATTTCAATAACAATTAAAGTTTCAGCATCCACATAATGTGTTTTCATTAGTACCTTTAGCCACATGAAGGTGGGTATTAAGGAGCTAACTTACCACCTTAAGTCTCATTTAATGTGTTTTTATTAATTCCTTATTGTACTTTAATTTTTGTTAAATGTATTTCATTAGTTTGTAATGGGATTTTTGTTTTTTTAAATTGTTTAATGTAATTTAATTTCTAATTTCATGGGAAGATCATTTAGTTTAAAAAATACTAAATAATTTAATTTTAATTATATATGTGGTAAATAATTACAATTTAGATTAAAATATGGTAATAAATAATTACATTTTGAATAAAATGAGAGCACAATATGTGATTTTTAACTTTTTTTAATATAAAATAATAGTAATTTGAAGAATGAATAGTGAAAATAAAGGTTGGGTGGGCTGGATTAACAATATGAAAAAATGGAACCCATAAACTTTAAATTTGAAGAAGATGCCAAAATAAAAAGAATTTAAAGACTTTGGGTTGAAGATGCTCTAAAGTTTCGACCATGGCATGGCAGTAAGCAATAAGTTGGCCTACTCTCTTGCCCAAGCCTCGGCTTCTTCAATGGCCAAGTTGAAGCGTTCAACAATTCTTCAGCCTACCATCTTTTTTTTTCAAGGTTGAGCATTTCAATTAAGAATTAATGTGTCGTGTTTTAGAGTTTAAGTGAATTTAATATTACTAAGTCATAGTTTAGGGGAATCGGCTCACCTTTAGATATTAATATTCAGAATACTCCAGATTTTTTATCTCACTACATCACGTGTTAGTCATTCAAATCCAATAGATGATATTATCTTATTTAAATTCACAATTTTACTTAATGTTAAAAAAAAAATTAACAAAATGAGAACGTGGGTTTAAATCAAATAATAATATTATCTGTTGGATCTGAAATAAGATAAAATTTTAAATTTTTTGAGTATTAATCTCCATAGAGGAGCCGAATCCTAATTTAGAAGTATTTTTATAATTACTTTTTTTAATTTTAAGACAATGTAGTCAATAGTGGGCGAGAGTGCTCTCCCGTTGCGTGGGTCTGAATTCAAAGTCTTTAGGCCAATTCAGTACGAAACCGTTGCCCAGACTGTGGGGATGATTATCCATCATTTCTCCAATTCCCGTGATTTTAACCAAATTATTGATGAACGAATGCCAAATTATTGATTTTAACCAAAATGTAATTGAAATTCATTAGAGGCTAATAGGAGATGTAAGACCTTCATTTCTTAATTGATTTGGATGGTCTTTACAAGCTCAAGATCAATTTATTAGTCTTCACATTATCTGCCACCTATGCTCACAACTTTTTGTATTCTGTTTTAGCAGGCTTTTTTGGAAAAATGATTTTAATTTTGTTTTAAAGGAGGTTGAGAGAAAGATGATGGTAGTCACGATGAAGTATTAGCATTTTTTTTCTTGTGTAATTTTAATGCTGGTAAGATGTTTGACAAAATGCTTGTTTGATTTGTATGTCTTCACACAAAGTAAAAGCATTGGCTACAGTATCTTATAAATTTCTAATTAAAATTCTTTTTAAAATTATTAGTACCCAAACACCGAAAAATATTCTTAATGACATTATTTTACATGAAAAATATTTTTGCTAGGACAAGCATTAGTCCTTTATTATTATCTTTTTTTTTTTCATTACAAATTTTCTTTGTCCTGCTATCAAGTGTTAAAAAATAGTTCCTATTTTTTAAAAATAGATTATAATACAAAGGGGAAAGAGAAAATCAACATGATAGAGTGAAAAAGGCAAAATTTAAACATCATTTCCAAAAATATGCTAATGCTAACTTCTGAAAGGGATTACTTTCTTTCAAAAAAATATATAATAACATTAAAACAAGATCGATAGTTCTGGAGTAACCCTTAGGTTGCAATTAAAAACGGCGCAATTCAAGGAAAGGGATGAAACGACCAGTCATCAAAAATACCTTGCTATCATCTCAAGAATTGACATCCCAACAACATGCTCTTGATTACCACTTGGTTCGGATTTGTTATCAACAACTTGCAACAAAATTATAAATAGAGATAAAGATATATACCAAACTATCTGTAAGATTGATCATAAAAGCTTGAAAACTGCTTTAACAAATTTTTTTTTTATTATGACCCATTCAAACACTACCATGATTTCTACTATCAAACTGAAAATGACTAAAAATTGTTACTATAAGAGAAGTGAGCAAGGTGAGACTCCAACCTTTCTTAGAGTAACTACCCTTTATTTGTAAAAATATCTCAAGTGTGAGTGCATAAATTTACATATTAATAGCACATATATTTATTTAAATAATTTTAATTTTTTAAAAAATAATTAAATTTATAGTATTTAAATAAATAAAAGTAATACAATAATTATGGTAATGATTCTTTACTTAATTACCAAAGTTTTTAAGCAAAATTTTAATAATATTTTCAGTTTTAATACCATACCTTTACAAGTGGCAACCAACTATTAGTCTAAATACAATTCGATGATTTGACTATTTGAGCTCGAAAATTTGATCACTGGAGTTTGGGAATTTGACAATGATTTGCTCTCAATCCATTGGTTCAGAGGCTAAAGTTCAAGATTAGGTTACTTAGGTAACTATGCTCCTTGAGGTAGGCTTATGTGCCAATAATTATAGATTGGTTGTTCGCACGTATTGATAGCTCATTCTTAATAAAATATTGAAAAGTGCTATACGTAAATTAATTTTTTAATTCATTTTCATATTTTTAGACACAAGTGAATAGGTGTTAGGTGTTATGATATGCATGATTGGTGGATGACTTTCCACCGATCATTGTGCAAGCACTGTGCTAATCTTGAAAATTTGAATCCTTCACGTGGCTATCACTATTCCCACGCGGTTTTCTTCTTTGTATAAAGAGAAGAGCAGTAAAAGCAAATGTGCAAAAAAAATTAGAGAAAAAAGGAAGAAGAGGAAAAGAAAAAAGAAAGAAGACGAGAGGAAGAAAACAGAAGAGAGACATAGCAGATGCTCTAGATAAATATTCAAAAAATAGTTGTATTTTTATTTCTATTTCCTCTTATAATAATAAAGTCTTGAGTGATCCAGAAAATCAACCCTAATAGTTCCAGAAGAACTAATCTGATAAATATTTGATAGTTCCAGAAGGATTATTTGGTCAGAGTAGGAACCCGTCGGAACAGTGACTTCAGGGAACTTTTCTGGTGGACAAATGACCACCACCTCTGCTAAGGCTATACCATATTTTAGATCTCTGAATGAGCTTTCATTTGAGTATTTATGGGCCTCATGGGATTGAATATTGAGTGAGTTATGACCTGAAACCCAAAGGGGTGTCAAATCTGGTCGGAGATGGGGAGGGTGCCCAGATTCTGCATGCTGCCACCGGCGATTGCCGGTGCTCCCGAAGTCCGATTAATCTGAAATTTTTTCAGGAATGTGCTCTCGGTCTCAGGGTCATGTTGCTAAAATTTCGTAATATTCGGATGAATATTGGATTTACTATGAAATTTTAGGTGTTTTGGGGTTAACTTCCTGGGAAAAATAGTAAACGACCTCCGAAAATTCTGAAACTTTACCAAAAAATCTCTTATATTATTCTCTAACCAAATCTGGAATAAATATTGAAAAATATTGTGTTTTTATGTTTTATTAAAAAATTATCTATTTTGCAACTTTGGAATAACGCCAGCTAAGTTTTCCTTATACGTAAATGTTCTTGTGATATTAGCTCACTCCTTGATTTAAGATAAAACCCAAGTTCTGATCCAAGCTATTTTTCCCCAACAAAATCATAAATTTTCCAATTAGGAAACAATGCAAATTCTAAATAAAAGAGGGATTTGGCAAAACATCAACTTTGTAATAATTGATGTAGTACTTCAAAGGATACTGTAAGCATGATGGGTTATCCTTAAAAATTTCCTATAATCAAGTCATTACTTCTAGATAAGGAGACTATAAGTAGATGGGTAGGATCACGCAAATACACTTTAGTCGAGTCTAGGAAAGGGGAGTGAGGCATGACATCACACACATGCATTTTTACTCTTTTATAAGGAACATAAATTAATCTCAAAATAGATTCCTTTACAGGTCTGGCATAAACTTCGAGACGAATGAAAGTAAAGGTGAAAACGTAATTAGGTAGGGGATACTTATCATACTTTATAATTTGATATTTTGATATTAAACTCCATGTTGAACTGCTTAGGGACATATCTGTTAAAAAAGTGTTTTCGGTATTTATAAGTTGTTTTGGAAATGTTACCAAAATGGCAACATTAGTTTACTCACGTCTTTTGATTCCAGAAAAACTGCTAAACTCTACATTCTGTTCTCTGCATGATTTATCTACATGAATTGCATGTTCTGGCATTAGGAGGAATAAGGGTGCCACAACCGAATAACAAAAAGAGTGAGAATCAGATAAGAACCCCAGGCAAGTGAGTATCATGAGTGGGCCCCCATCGGCTTGATGAGAGTGGAGTGTCGTGGTTAGGCCCCATCAGCATGATCTTTGCCCAGAAAGCATAAGGCAGATAAGAAAGCCGAGAAGTGTATATTATGGGTGGGCCCCATTGGCTTGACGAGAGAGGAGTGTCATGGGTGGGCCCCATCGGCTTGATCTTTGCCCATGCAACATAAGAAATTTGTCAAGCATGACAAACCTACGGATCTGGATGAGATGATTTTTAAAGGATTTAGGACATATGCATAACATTATCATCATCATTTCTTTTAAACTATGTCTATGTATCTACTTGATTTCAAAATGTATAGATAGTATCATTGAACCTGTTTGTTACATACATTAAGTGTTGCTTTCTCTATTTTACAATTGTGCTTCTAGACTGCAAACATATTATATCGTGGAATTCTATCCTGCCTACTAAGTTTCATAGCTCACCCCGTGTTATGGGATGACATTTCAGGTATGGAGAAACAGGTAAAAAGAAAGTATTGTTGGATTGATCTGTTGGAGCTAAACACAGAGTTGTAGGAGATAGTATACTAGATTTGCTGGTCGAGTTTGTACATTTTTTTTCAAGTTCATCATTTCATGTAAAGTTGAGTCATTGAGTTTGTTGATATAATAGTGTTATTCCAAGTAGCATATTTAGTATTTGTACCTATCTATAGACTATAACCATTAAGGATCCACTAGTTGGAAAGTTTAGCTGGTAATTAGTAGCCTCACACTTCGATTGTTCCAGGGAGGAAAATCGGGTTGTGACAGAGTGGTATCAGAGCTTAGGTATACGAACCCTTAGGATCTATAGGTAGAGTATTAGGGCTTAGTTTTAGGCTGCCAATTTATTTATTAGAGTGCGCAGTCGAAGCGATGTAAATTTCAAGGACAAAATTTTTCTGAGATTAGACTGTAACACTCCGAAATTTTGCGGCAATTTTAAAAATTATTTAGAGCTAGACCCATAGTAGTTTTACTAGAATAAAAATTCGAGTTGGTGCATATATTTTTTTAGGGGATACATTGAATTCGTAGGCATTAGTATGAATTATGGTATAAAGTGGGTGAAGAAATTGGGACACACGGCTATGCCTTTCAATATTTAAGTGAGTGCATCTTTTAGTGAGAATGCTTCACGTGGGTCTTCAAATAAGATAGACAATGGAATATTAGTCGGCTAGGAAGTATCATGGGGATGAATTGTCAAGCTCTAGCATTACATGCAGTAGGTGGCAAGTTATAAGGCTTTCTAATGTAAGGTTGACAAGTGGCTATCAAGTGTCCAGTTGCTGGCTTTAGCTAAACATGTGGAAGGGTATGTGTTAACCTAAGAAGATTGGTGTCCATGCAAGCTACCAAGTGGTACATGATTTGTCAATTCAAGGAGGTCTTCATTGTAGTATAAATAGGAGGCCATTCAGCCAGAAAGCTCTCACAAAATGTTCTCATAAGACAAGAGCATAAGAATAAAGGAGGGGGCTGCCAAGTGGCTGCCACCAAAAAGAGTAAAAGAAAAGGGAGCTGACAGAGAGGCCATTCGGCCAAGAGAATAAATGCAAGAAAAGAAGGAAAAAACAGCAAGAGGGTGGTAGCCAAATAGGAAGAAAAGAAGCAAGAGGGTGGTAGCCGCGTAGGAAGAAGAAAAGAGAAGGAAAATGTGGGGGACATTCTACCACTTTGATTTTCATTTATGTACAAATTATTTGGAGAGCTATGGTAATCTCCAAGAAATTGGTGGAAAAAAACCTGAGGTAACCGGGTTGTATACAATATGCTTATTTTTTAAATCTCTTTGCAAAGAATTTATTCTTATTATTCCTGAATTGTATTCTTATTGAATATTCGTACTCGTTGTTTAATTCTCTGATTATATTTGTTGTTTGATCTATTAAATTTCTTCCGGCACATCCTCTATTATCATGTTCGTTGATTTGTTGATAACATTATATATATATTTTTTTTTGCTGGGTTATGTTTTGGCTGATGTGCCGTGGAACTAATTAGTACATGTAAAAATATACCCGTTGGCCAGTTGTTTGGAAATTGGTTATGGAATGGTGACCCTACAGGCTATTGATTAATGGAAGGGTGACCCTACGGGGTGTTGGTTATAAAATTTGGAATTGTTATGTGGCATGGGGTGGCATTTGGTATGCTACTGAGAAGGGTTCGGTATTGAGTCCAATGAAAATATTGGATTGATTATTACTAGCGTAGTTTTCTGTAATTTCAATTGGCTTCTAATAATTAGTATTATTTTTAATCTGATCGGTTGAACTGATTTATTCGTTAAGTTTCATTGTACTCTATCGTATTATATACTTCCCGGTTAAATTTTATTTTTCAGATAGAAGCGTATAAGGTGCCAGAGTATTATTTTGAGCCTATGAAGAATCATATTTATTTTGGTGACATTATTGTTTGGAGTTATGTAGCTTGGAGTCTAGGAGGAATTATTATTTTTTTTAGTTATTTGAAGTCGTAATTTTACCTCAACAATAAATTTAGGAGTCAATTATAGATGTACATTTGAAGTTGTAGTGCGATTAAATCTTATTTGAAGTTATTTATTTGATCTATTAATGGTCCTAAAATCTGGATCGTTACACTATTTATTATAACTTGTGTTGAGTTATATTTATCTGTTTTATATGCCTTGAGTTTTATAACAATAGGCACCAACTTGGAGTGTGAATGAATTGAAAAATTAGTTTATGTATAGCATTCCTCTAAAATATGTATTGCCCCCATTCGTGCATACCCTGGTACCACAGTTTCTTAAGAGTCTAGTCTCACAAGTCAAATAACTTGTTCAGTTAAGCTCCAACTTCTATTTGGAACTTCAAAGATTATGTTCTTGACTGCAAAAAGATTACATCCAAATATTCATTGTGCCTTGAAATGATATTGACTCCAAACCTTCATATTCAACATTAGTCACAAGTGAAGTCTATTTTCATCAGAATCAGGAAATCAAAATATATATATTTTTTCAATACTTCAGAATATGCAGGGCCAGTACCATATTCACAAGTTAAAGACTGTTCAATATACAAAAAAGCAAAAGCAAAAAAGAGCCAAGAATTCATTTCAATTCACAGTTTGGTTCTTCCCCAAATGGCACAAACATCACAAGGCTGAAAGCAAGTTACATTTTCTACTCAAAATGAATTACCACAGACCTGCCAACTGCTAAGGATATCAACATTCTGAATGTAAATCCACAAATCTCACTGGGGCTCTAGCTTTGCAGGTGGAAAGGCCCCGCTGTAAAGAAAGAGGCTCTCGTCACTGTAAGGATGGTAGTACCCCTTACCAGCCCCTTCATAACTTGCTGAAGTGGTTGCCGAGTCTGCATTGGGGTTCAGACCGGCAATTTGCATAATGCTTTCAATCTCTTTTACCACCTCACCCATTGTAGGCCTATCGGCTCCTGCTTCTTCAACGCACCTCATTGCCAGATCCACAAACTTCTCTAAACCTCCCAGTGTAGTGCCCAAAAGGGCCGGGTCAAGAATCTCATAAAGATCATACTGAACTTTTGTCTTATCCATTTTCAGCCTCACCTCCCTTACAATGTATTTGCCTTTCTCAATTGGCTGTCTTGCAGTTATCAGCTCTAGCAGTAGCACCCCAAAGCTATAAACATCACTCTTCTCGGTCAACTGCTGGGTCATGTAATATTCAGGATCCATGTAGCCCTGACAACAATAAAAAATAAAGGTCAACTTTTAGTCGAAAATCCTAAGCAATGCCATGGATCTTCAATGAACTAGAAACTGTTAGCTTTCGTGGCTCCATAAATTTGTTGAAGTCCTGATTTTTTTATTTTTTATTTTTAGCAAATATAGAATGATTTCCAAAGGGATGACTGTTCGTTACGATCAGCAGGTTAAAATGGCTGATAATAGGAAGAAATTACGGAATCTGTATTCAAAAGCAGGGTTTAGAGGAAAATGTACTGACCAACGTCCCCTTGACTTGAGTTGAAACATGACCCTTTTCTATGTCACCAACAGGCTTGGAGAGACCAAAATCAGCAACTTTTGCGTTCAGGCGTTCATCCAGTAAGATATTGTTTGACTTGATGTCCCTATGTATGATTGGAGGGTTGGCAAGCTCATGCAGATATTGTAAACCTCTTGCTGCTCCAAGGGTTATTCGGAGCCTCCTCATCCAATCCATCCTGATTCCTGACTTCCCTGAACAAGTAACATGGATTTAGTTATCACTGTTCTACTGGATGCACATGCAGTTTATGAACTTTGGGGTTCCCTTTTTTATTATTTTTTCCCTTTCCTTTTGGTAGAGAAGGTGAAACATTCAAGTGTCTCTACTGAGGTTTAAGAAAGTTGAGGCTATAAAAGCATTTTATTTCCATTTTCAAATATAGTGAATCCTGTATTTTAATCATTTCCTGATTTTCTTTATTGCTTCTTCAGCTACAATTAGCTCATGCAAAGGGGTGGGATTAGCCCAGTGGTAGTGCCCAACCCACCCCACCCCCCCAGCCCACGCCCATGGTCATGGGTTTGACTCAACCTCCCCCTTCCATAGGGCTTTGGCCCTCCAATGTACCAAAGAAAATAAACTCATGTAAGGTATTCACAAAAAACTCATGTAAGGTATTCTCTTGCAGAAATCGTGATGACAAACATGAACACTTGCACACCAGAATTCCATTGTATGTGATAATTACAAAGTAACCAACGGAAGCATAACTAGCATCAGTATCCATATTAGTGGAAGATTAGGAAATGAGTGTTAAGTACCTGAAAGACTGTCCCTCAAAGTACCATTTGCAATAAATTCATACACCAACATTTGTTCACCTTGCTCAAAACAGAAACCCAGAAGACTGACAACGTTCTTATGATGTACCCTGGATAGAAGCTCAATCTCAGTTTTGAATTCTAGACCACCCTGCATAGATCCTTGTTTAGCCCTTTTGACAGCAATCAGTTGCCCAGTGGGAAGGGTTCCTCTATATACCTACAAATAAAATGAAAAGTTGAGAATATGGAAGTTATAGAGCACTGAGGAAATACTTCTCAAAATTCTTATTGGACGGATGAGATATGTTCTACAGGAAACAAAAAACATATATTCGTTTTTCGTGTTTATCAGAATGAGTTGCAGGTAGATGATAGTTTAGCAATTGCTTGATATATCCATTATAGGGTAGTTCATATTGTCTTTCCTGACTGAGTTACAGTGGCGAAAGCATATCATCATTGGGGATGGATGTGAGAATGGTGAATGGTTAAAAACTAGGACTGTAACTATAGGGACTGGAAATTTACAAAATATCTATGTCGTAGTGAAGACAGGAAACGAATCATGAACAATATTTTCTCCCGCAAATAAGGATGTAAAAGTTAACCTTCCCGTATCCACCAGATCCAATGTCGTTGGTTTCTGAAAAATTGTTTGTGTATTTCTTAAGCTCTTCAAATGAGAAACTCCTAGCTCCTTTTAACTGAGGAACATCGCCACTGCTTTTACTTGGGTCCCAAGCAGCTGCATTGGTATGACATTAAAGCAATAAATTAAACAGAAGAATAAGATATAATTATGGGAAAATGCATTGTTGAGATTAAATCCTAATTTTACCAAAAGGATTGTTCTGTTTATCAGCTCTTTCGGCTCTTTTCTTTTGACGGAAAGCATAAATTCCCGCAAGCAGAGACAATAGCACAAGGACAGAACCACCAACTGCCGCTCCAATAATTATGCCAGTACTTGATGACTTGCTAGTTCCTGTAGACCCTTTTGAGAGAGAGAGAGAGAGAGATTAGAACGAGACAACACAATCCCTAACATATTTATCTCACATTTATGTAAATACTTAATACCTGCAAAATACTCATATGCATCACCAATGAAGAAAAAGGGTCCAAAAGTGTGGGGAGGCTTGAAAGTTTGGTTGCTCAACACAAACCCAATCCCAGAAATTCCTGTTCGATTAAAACGATCTTGGGTAGATGGGAAAACTTCTAGGCTTAGCACAAAGTAATTATCGGCATTTTTCTTCGGATTGCTCAGAGAAACTGAATCCGCAGGGAGATGATGGGACTGAAAAGAGCTCATCAGAGAATTCTCGAGAGTAGTGTAGATACTTGAGTTTCCGAGGTCTGAGAAGGAAGGAGCCCTGAAGAATAGGTTACCAGTGTATGGATATTCACATCTACAGTTGGGGCTGGAAATTTGATTTGAACTGCAGGTAACGGGCACACAATTTTTTTGTGGTGTTGAATATGAGGAATTATGCTGTTGAATGATGCAGTATGTTCTGGTCCCTCCTGTTGTTTCCATGCAGACTGGATTTCCTACGAGTCTGCAGAAAACAATAGAGAAGTACACCAATGAGGTGGTAAAATGATAAAACAAAAAAGAATAAATAGATTGTGTATTCAGGGAATGTAACTTCCATAGATGTATATAAACAATAGAAACATACACCAATGATGTTATAAAATGATAAAGCAAAGAATAGTCAAATAATAACATGTCCAGGCATTATAACTTCAAAGAAGGAATCTAAATTTTAAGTCTTTAACACCATACAGATAAAATGGGTGGAACTAATAATAATAATAATAATGCAGATTACTGCTTACATTAACTCAATATTGAATCCCGCTCTCTCTGTAAAGCCAACTATAAGATTGGTCTCCAGATCTATAAGTTGCAGTTGGCTACTATAGCTGGAGCCAACATCCAGAGTGCCATTAAGCTGGTTTCTCCTCAATACACTGCCACCAAATGCAAAAGCAAATTGCTTTTTATGTAATTCATGACACGGTATATAATTTGACTCATGTAGCCTAGGGAGATTACATTTTTTATTACTATGGCTTCTAGGCCATTATATGAGACGCAGTATCATAAGACTGTAAAAAGATACTCACACAGTCTGTAACTGAGGAAGGCTGAAGAGGGCGGCTGGAATTTGACCTCGGAGTTGTGTGTTTTCCATCACTCTGCCAGTACAACGTTAGGGCAAATATAAGTATAGTGAACACTTTGAAACTTCTTCGTTTTAGTTGGCAAGCATTCAAACATCCCAACCCCACCACCAACGAAAGGTACAAGCACATTATGAAAGATTTATGCCTACATCAATCTTCCCTGAAAATGCTTAGGCAACTGAAATCATCAAATAAAACAAGTTTCCTTCTTTTTCAAACTCCTGTCATAAAATCCTAAAAAATTCACTCATCCAAAAAAGAAAGAAACAAGAATCCTTAAGACCTAAGATTCACTGTTACAATACCAAGATATCCTTAGTCCTGTTAGGATGAAGTCATATTTACCCCAGGTCTCCATGGAAAATTTTTCTGTCCAGTGCTTGGGAACTCTACCAAAGGTCCCACAAATTCTTATGCTGCCACATGCATTCATTTTCTGGCTCATTCTGTGAGCTCTGCATCAAAACCGGAACTTGCTTATGGAAAAGAAAATTCTCACCTACCCAAAAAGCTTCCATGGTCACTTGGGTTAATTGTTCATTCCTTTCCCCCAGACCTAGCAAATTCAACTTTGCATTTGGACAAACAAAAATTTGATGATTTCCTTGTTTTCAATTGCACTGTTGTTGGGGAGTTCTCATTTTTACTTCCTCAAAAAACCCCTTAGCATATTCGAAGTATTGAAGATGAGGCCAATGAATTTCTGTACAGGGGATAGAAAATCTTTCTCTTTGGGGAAATCAGAAATCAAGAAAGAGAAAGAAGGTTGCTTATTGTTGAAAATAATACAGAACATGTATTCAAATTTGTCTAAACTATATACTTATAGCCTAAGAGTCTAAGACAAATGGAATTGCATGTTGTTTGCTCATTACCCAGTTTATCTGCCTGTGGATGTAAATTAAAATTTTGAAGGATAAGAACTTCGAAAAGATTGACCCAGAATAATATGGGATACTATTTTACCATAATCAGGAGTACATTGATGAAATTCTGCCGTTTGGCAATATACTTTTAATTATTAAAAAAGTACACCGACGAAATAATGGAGAAGGGTGGAAATACAATATCAAAAGTTGAAAATGAAGGGGGGGGGGGGGGGGGGGGGGGGGGGGGGGGGGGGGGGGGGTGTTGGGGCTGCTGTTTGATAATTAAAAGAAGTTGCAACTTGGAGGAAGACAGAAGTGGAAAGGTTCTGTGTTCTCTGTTCAGCACGTATGAAAGGATTAGTTCTATAAGATCATAAGGCAAGTCACGCATTATGGAGTGGAATGACAAGCTATTAGAAGCGCATTTCTGTACTTTGATGAGCTGAAACATATATGCTATGATGAATAATTGGTAGATTTTAAAAAATAGGTTTTGAAACAAATTCAATCACCACAAATTGAGAACAATATTGTGATGGTTCAGTTATCTGCTACAAAGGCCAAGAAAACACCAGCAAGCAATGAAATATTTCAACTTGAAAATATGCCAAAGTCAAGGAGAAGGCCAAAAAACATGATTCAGGTTTTCATAAGAGGCATCACCTAAGAAGTATGGACACGGACACTCTAAGATGGTAATTTTAAAAAAATGCAAGACACAACACGGACACGGAAAAAGAATATATTTTTTATATGTCATATATATAATTATGTTTCAAAAGAAGTGAAAAATCGGACACGTAAAATGGAGTGACATACTTATTTTTCTTCTTCTTCTTCAATCTAACAATTAGTTTTAAAATTCATAATTGAGCCCCCATTGTGTCCCTAAAATGTCCAAAATGGGACATGCATGTCCAAGACGTATCTGTGAAGTGTCTGATGTAAAAATAAATAAATAAAAAATCAAACACGTAAAATGAAATATCCGACACATGTCCGCGAGTGTCCCACACGTGTCAGTGTCCGACACGAGTACGGCTCCTCCAACAAAATGTCTATGCTTCCTAGGGCATCACTATAATGCCAAAAAAACACAACGCCCCCAGATAAAGCTAAATGTTGGAAAAAACTCTTGTAGCATACCTTAATGTAATGTTTGGACCTCAAAGTTGTCAAGGAAAAGGAAAATGAAAAAAAAAACGAAATTGCTCGTACATATTATTTTTTTATTGTAACCAAACAAAAAAGTAATTTTTTTTGACAAATATCTATTTAATTTCTACTAATTTTTCTAACCCGACCCAAAAAAAGAGAAGAAAATGAAGTCAAAGATTCCTTTTCTTATCCTTCCACAAAATCCAAGATTCAAACATAGCGTAAATGATCCAAAGAATTCTTGTTAACTTAATTAGTGTGTTTATGTGTGATTGCAAGTATCGGTGTGTGTGTGTGTGTGTGTGTGTGTGTGTGGGGGGGGTTAAGAAGAGAGAGAGAGAGGAACATACAATGTTGTCAAAGACTGCATGGTTGAAAACCATGTAGGGAAATCTGGTGCATCAAAAGAATTATTGCTCATATCCCTGTGCGTAACATTTTGGTCAAAGAATGAAATCAGAAAGTATCACGTATTGTATATAATTATAAAATCAAGGTGATAGCAAGAAAAATGCAATTGTTTTGGAAGGGAAAAGCATGGGAATTAACAAGACGATGATAATTTATTTTCCCAAGTTGGTAAGATGATTGTTACTTACACGTAGTTGAGAACATTCATGCCTGTCAGATTGGGCAAGGGACCAGTCAGTTGATTGTTTGACAAGAACCTGAAAGTGGAAAATTAAAAATTTCTCATGGTAAACCTGAGAATCTGATGCAGGATAACCTGACTTCCTGGAAACAAACTTAAATTGGAAAAAAATTTCTCTTTTTGTCCGCTTACAGCTCATTGATATGTATAAGGTTGCTGAGGTTTGATGGGACAGGTCCACTTAATGAGTTCCTATCAAGGCGTCTGTTGCCAAAACAAAAATACTCAATTCAAGAACTTCAATGGAAATTCACAGCTAGCAAGTACTTGTAATGGTTTTAATTGAACATGTGATGGAGATACTCACAGAACCTCCAAAGTCTGGACTAGTCCTACCGTCGTAGGGATGCTGCCATTGAGCTGGTTGCTTTCAAAAAGCCTGCTCAAATTAATTTACATGAAGATGTTGAAATTAATGTCCAGATTGAGAGTACTTGTATGATAATTGGGAGATCCAGAAATTAAGTACAACTTTCCTCAATGTATCTGCAAACTGACCACATACATGACCCAATATATATATAGAGAGAGAGAGAGACATATATATCTCTCTTTGAGAAAGAAAAAAGCCGAACTTATTGATTTCAAACTCAGGATGCTGTACAGATATCAAGCAATAATTGCTGGAGGTCTGCCACATATAGATGTTTTCCAATAAAACAAGCTCTTAAAAATTCAAGGAAAATTTGAAAGGGAGATCTGTCATATTTACACAAACACATGCATATATATAGCTATTCATATAAAATATTATCCACTTAACATATGTTGTTTCTCTTTTTTCTTATGAAAGCTTGCTGCTAACTCTTCCTATATGGGTAAGCAAACTGGATACAAGCATAACCACGTCCAACATTTAATCTAATCTTGTTATTAAAAAGGTAGTTTCATGGAACTTACACGTGAAGCAGAGTCATGTTTGAACTGAAAAGTTGAGATGGGATTTCACCAGAGAGCTGATTCTTTCCAAAATGACTGCAAATAATAGGAAGAACCTAAGGTCCTTAATATATCGAAATAAACATCAAATAGAGAGGACTAGTTGGCTTTAATACATAAATGCAGAGACACATACACAAGACACAGAGAGATTAGACATACAAGTGTTTCGTATGAACCAGCATATCCAGACCAGGTGTGGTCCCACTAGAGACAGGGATAGATCCAGAAAGCTTGTTGTCAGCCAGATCCAGCCAATAAAGATTCAATAGGTTACCAATTGAAGGTGGTATTTGTCCAGTGAAGCTGTTGGAATTGAGAGACCTGCACAAAACATAAATGAAAGCATTGAAATATAGGCCAAGACATGGAATTGGCAACTGCACTATAAATAGTAAGTCAAACTGAAAATTTCTGGAATGGAAACATGTAAAAGCTTAGATGATGTGGAATCGAAGAATTTAGCATCTGGTGCAACATATAAAAGATGAAACTAGATCCCATAACAGATTTTACTCGTTTATTCAGAAGATGAAGAAGGCATGTTTCTTCAAGTAGGTTCACCAGCAGAGGTCAGAGTGGGGAAAGCAATTGTTCTTCAAAGGTGCAAATATTAGGTATTCATAGCAAGCCCAAATAATACATCATAGGCATGCAACATTTTATACTACTATCAAATTGTCAATGCGAAATATAAGATCAAATTACCAAGAGAGAAATCGATTATTAAGTGAAAAGTATGTGGAAGGTTGTAGTTGATGTCCATTCCATTTTTCTGATCTTGCCAATAAGTTCAGAGGATGAAGCGATTTATCTGATAACTTGGACTTGTAATGGGTTAGTTTAGGGTTGTCTTTTCATTCCTTCATAACCGAGTCAAATCAGAAGGAAATATAAAGAGTGCACAGCTAAGATGGAATATTCCACCTGCCATGAACTTATCATTCCCCACTGAAAGCAGCTAATACATTAAACAGAACAAGAATATGAAAGTCCAAATCCTTACAGAATGAGCAGTTGCTGCAGAGACCCTATGGTGTCTGGAATGGGACCAATGAAACCGCAACCAACCAGGATTCTGAGATGCAAGTACAAGCAATTGGTTTGTAAATGGTTATAAATATGCTTGTTACTTATCAGCCAATACCCCATAACACCAATCAAAATTTTCTTACAAGTTTCTTAACTTCTTCAAATTTCCAATTGATTGAGGAAGAGATCCTGTCAAACCCTTGTTGTATGAGAGATCCCTATATTCAGAAGCTGATAGTCAGACATTACTTTTAACAATTCTTATGAGGAAGCAACAGACATAAGCCAAAGAGGCACAGTGTCCATAGTGAATAATGGTAACTGAATGATACTTCATAAAGTTAGTTGGAACTGGGTCTACTTATGGGAAGGAGGAATAGCAAATATAGAAGACGTACAGAGTCTGTAATTCCGACAATTGCTGAATGTCTCCGGACAGCTGACCAGTCAAACCCATGCTCGCCAATGTTCTGGAATTGAAACTCAAAGTTAACCTCAATTCTAGAAGAGCAGAATCAGCAACTCTCCATAGGCAGTAGAATGTAAAACACAATCGGGACTCACATCGATGTCACACGTGAATCGGTGCACCGAATTCCATCCCACCTGCTGCCACATGGATCTGACCCAACCCAATTGGGTGGTGTGTTCTGCCAGACAGCTTTGAGAGCATTTAGAGCAGTGGCTGCATCATAAAAAAAATAATAGTTCAACATCAATAAGTTCCCCCTGTTCATTACCACAACTCAAATCTCAAAGACAAACTCTCCAAGCAATTCCTGGTAGATGCATTTCATTTTTCCCCTTTTTTTTTTTTTTTTTTTTGCCCTTTTGGGGTGGGGGGGGTGATAATGAAGGATCAGAACTAGCTTTACCCAAATTTCTTACAAGTATTCAAGAAAACCAAGGCATGGGACATGAGAACCAACACTTTTATGAATAATCAAGACCATTTGATATTTCAGTTAAAGAAATCAGACATCAAACCCTCGCTTCTGAGTGACCCCCAAACTTTATGCAGGCTGAGCACTTGCTGCTAAACCAGATAAATATGGTACCAGATCTAAGACTTCCAGCTGTGGATTAAATTAAGCATAGTAGGTGTGTAACTATGTATTGCAGAGGTTTGATTTGCGGCCTTAGTTATAGAAATTGTTCCCAGGCAAATTAGAAAACTCCAGACAGAAATAACTTCTCCTGACCAAGTAATGTACATATGTCTGATCCTTTGTTTGCTGAAAGAGTAAGGAATAGCTACTAATTGAAACTTTGAATCTCAAATCTTTCATCATTTGGGAACCAAGAAAATACAAAATTCACGAGTGGATATCAATTTGGCATGTTCCTTTTCATTTCTACTCCTTTTGTGAGCAACGAACCCTAGCATCAATGCAAAGGTATCAAGAGAGAGCTACCAAAAGAGGTCTAGGGTATGCTATCTTAAGATCAATGCACAAGTTATTCATATGTTCTTTGCTGATGCATTGATTAACATGTAGGGATGTATTCTTCTTTGTATTCATCAAAACATGGAAAATCAAAGAACAGCTATTGGATCTCTCCTATGCACAAATAATCAAACACTAAAACAACTTAACGATGCCAACAAACCAAAAACTTGGACAAAAGAATTGAACTTACCGTCCTGACTATTCGTCTGCGCTGTTGCGACGAAAATTTGAAAAGAAAAAACCAGCAGATAGACCTGAATTCTTGAACCCATTATTCAAGAGAGAACCATATAGGTTCTTTAACTAACTGATACAAAGTACCACTTCAAAACCACCCAATTCTTTCAATCAGTTCCTCTTGCTCACAATTAGAACTCTTCAAGAGAGGAAAGTTTCTGCATGAGACCCATATACTCTTGACTGTATTCAAACAAATTCACAGCTGCAATGCAATAATGCCTGGCTGCCTTCTCCTCAAATATTCAAACCAAATATATCTAATATTCCAAAAAGACTACCAATGCCTATAGAAATATAATTTATTTGTTGAGATTAATTACACTACAACGACTACACACGATCATCTAATTTCTATCATATAAAAGGTAACAGAAAAGAGACAAAAAGCCCAGGTGGGTTTACTCGTTAATTGTTGGCACCAAAGTCAACAATATAAACAAATTTTAGATATAAAGATTTGAGCCTCGGTAGACTTAGTAAGACGAAACCCACTAGTCTTTTAGGCTTCTGATATTTGAGTCTCCTTCCAGAAGAAGAAAGATTCAAGGGATTACTGCAAATTTGGTGGGCCATGGGAGTTGATACTTTTTCTTTTCTCTCTTGGGTCATTTTCTTTGAAGCATTCAAAACAAGTTACCCGTTGTGCATTACAATAATCAAATCACGCTAAAGACTTTTTTTTATTATAGGGTTGTAAATGTGACGTGAGTAGTTAGGTTATGTGTGAATGTCTGACACAGTATATTCATATATAATATACATATATTGCCTCAACTGAGAAGAGCTTTTGAATCTTTCAGACTTCAGAGGCTTCCCTCCTTTGCATAGCCATTTGTCTCTTGATTCCTCTCTCTAAGAAGTTTTGTCTTTGCTATTTTATAGCTTTTACCTACCTCCAAAACAATGATCAACGACCCTGATAGATGAACAAATAGTTATATACATGTGAATGTGTGTATACAGATAATTACAATATAGATGGTTCTGGAGAGAGAAACACCCCCTAGGTCGCAATTAAATACAGAGGTAATACAAGTAAAGGGTTATAAATGATCGGTCACAAAAACATCTTGTTGGGTGCAGCCCTGATTGGCGGGCGGATGATCAGTTCACGAGTTGACCTCCACAAAACTCCAGCTGTGTTATCATCAAAATGAAATCAAAATAACACAATCAAAATCAAAATATTTTTTATGAGACAGATTGATCATATAAAAGATTCATAATTCCTTTGGCATTCACATCAATTTCCAAAAATTTAATTCAACTGTCAGCACTCAGCAGCGGCAGCAATGGTAAGTCCCATTCACACAGGATCCCACAGCTCTGCCACTTGGGTTGTCTAATCATTATCCATCTGTATTTATTGTCAACCAACCCAAATGGGGTTATTAAATCCTGGAAGGCTAGAATTAGTAAATACATATTTTAAGTGTTTGGACAACGGTAATAAGGTTGCTCTACTTCAACTCAAGCATCATAGTTTTTAAATACTAGGTAAGATTGCTTGGATTTTACCCTCCCTAATGCTCACGAACGCTGTTTGTGCATTAGACTACGCTTCTAGTGAAATGTTGCTTGCATTGAACAATATTTTATTATTATGATTTCGTTTTCGGAATTTTCAAAACCGAAAAACAAAAACATGTTCGTCACATTTTCTTTATACTTTTATTTAGAGATTGGAAAGTAAAAGTAAAAACATGCTCATGGAAAGTAAATGAAAGCATGTTCCCACTTTAAACTCTCTTGTTTGAAAATAAAGAGTGGAAAATATGTACATTTTTTTTACACTTTTATTTAGAGATTGAAAAGTAAAAGTAAAAACATGCTCATGGACTTAGCCAAAAAAAAAAAGAAAAAAGCATGCTCATGGAAAGTAAATGAAAGCCTGTTCCCACTTTAAACTCTCTTGTTTGATAATAAAGAGTAGAAAATATGTACATTTTTTTTGTACTTTTATTTAGAGATTGAAAAGTAAAAGTAAAACATGCTCATGGACTACGCAAAAAAAAAAAAAAAAAAAAAAAAAAGCATGCTCATGGAAAGTAAATGAAATCCTGTTCCCACTTTAAACTCTCTTGTTTGAAAATAAAGAGTAGAAAATATGTGATGCAGCCAAACAACCTCTATTTTTATGTTTTGTTTTTATTCATCGAAAACGATTATAAAGAAGGCAGAACTCGAGAAGGGGGTAAGCAATAGACGGAGGAGTTCAAACTCCTGACCTCTCAAATAGAGGTGAAAAATTCTGGCCAACTAGATTAACCCAATTGATTTTGTATTTTTATGTTATATGTCTATTATTTACTGTTTTCTTCTATATTTGGGTCTGGTTTCTCTCTCTAACATCTAATGTACAAAAATCAAAATGTGGCCCAAACAACAATACCTCATTGTGCTCTCCTATTGGTGGTCCTCTAGAGTTGAAAAATGATGAGTGGCATTTGTGGGAAAAAAAGAGAGAGAGAGAGAGAGAAGGGAAACTGGTGCTATTGTTTAGGGCAAGATTTGTTTTCATCAAAATAATGTATAACTGTTTTATGAGTTAATTTGCAATATGTTACTCCAATAAAACTACAAATTTTTTGGCAATAGGGTTACCTAGAAGAAATTTCTTATAATTAAGTGAGACTTTCATGATTGATATGTTAGGCTCTAGAATTAGGTCCAAGGTACAAGCTAAAGGCTGTTGTTAAGAGTTCAAAGTTCATGCAAACTTTAAAAAGTTTAAAGGTCCTGGATCTAAAGACTCTCCTTTTATAGAACACTAATTATAAATATCGTCTCGGACTTAAAATTAAGACTCATTTTAATCAAATTTTAGGTAGAAGTGGTAGGTATTTGTGCTCTATCAAATGATATGCTCTGTTTCGAGTATTTAATTGTGTTATCAGACAAAGCTTAGCTCGTAACCAAAATTTGTATCAGCACTCAGAAATTTTCATCTTCAAACAAAAGCCAAAACTAGGATGGAATTTGAAATCCTTTGTGACTTGAGGTTTTGGAAATGAGGTGGAATCCATCATCAACTCTAACATGAAAGCCACAAAGTTGGTGGTACCTTTCAGTCTAGTTGAACAAGAGCACTTATGACTTCAGTCATAACTATCATATAGTCATTTTATTCTTTCTGTGGACACAACTAGATTGCATATGTAAGAGATAAAATGATTCCAGTCATTAGAAACAAACTTAGAAGAGGATAGCAAAAAATATATGATAATAAAAGTTAAAAAGAAAAAATAAAAATCACAAATAAACTGCAAATGAAGTAAGCACTGCAGAGCCGGCATAGACCCACCTCTCAAAATCTGAGAAAATACCACATGAATATTTTACTATAGTGGGAAGTTTCTCAATTGCTTCCCTAAAAATATTAAGGATCCCCTTAAATAGTTATTTTGTTTCAAATATATCTTTATATATTATACATATACACGAAAGTCTTAACTCTAATTACAATTATAATAAAAAAATTCAAGAGTGTGATTGATGGTTGTCCCTCCATCTTCTGAAATTTTCAGCTATGTCACTGTCACTAAAAATAAGGCAGAAAGGGGTGGCTTTGCTATTTTTTTTAACTCTCCCCATTAGATTTCGTGCAGTGATGAATGGTGGATGAAAGATATATTATATTTTTTTGAAAACAAATGCACTATATTTTAAAACATATACTTTAAATCGGTTGAAGAGCTTGGTATATATTGTTGAGTTCATTTTCTACTAGCTTAATTTGTTAGGTCAAATGGTGACTTAGCAATTAATATACATTATGATACAAAATTTCTGACAACTCTCTCTCTCTCTGCTTTATTCTAACATAGCATCATAATTCATAACCATTCTAACACGTATCAGAGCTAAAATAGATATATATATATATTTTTTTTTTTTGGTGACTGTCCCTATCAGTAGTAATGGTAAGTTATCACACAGGGGTCCAGAGTTCTGCAAGGATGCTGGTAGCTTAATGCTTCCTTTGAAACTTAAATTTTTTGTAAAAAAATATAAATGTGAAGAAAAATATAACAAAATAAGTATTTTTGTTTTTTTTTTTTCTTTACTTTTCTTACTTGCAATTCCAAACTAAACATGAAGGTATATCTACTATATAATAAGTATGGTGAGTGCTACTGTTGAAGTTTTGACTTGCTTTTTCGTTAGACCATTTTGCCCCTCCTTTGTTGCCAAATGGCATTGTGGCTGGAGCCAATTTCACAGTTTCGTGGAGCTTTTTCATGCGGACTCAACCCAGAGGCCAAGCTCATCCCTGAAATGAGAGGCTTCAGCCAGCTCCCACTGGGCCTAGGTTGTCCAATGATGATCCATCTGCGTTTAATTTTCAACCTACTACCTGACTTTGGAGTGGTCCACGTCTTAAAGCTATAATGAATTCTCTTTTATAATTTTTTCCATGAACAATATAATTTAAATAATGTAGCACCAAAGGCACAACAAATTTACTCTTGCTGACTGTGAATTTTAGTCCAATTGTGCTGTATATTGATGTTAGGTGGCAAATTTGTTCTCTCAAAAAATGTGAGATCTCAGGCACCCCTCTCTCTCTCTCTCTCTCTCTCTCTCTCCAATGTAGTTTAATTTTGAGAGTATGAAAATGTTTTTCATTAAATATATAAAAATAGTATATATGAATAGTACTGGGTAAGAAACACCCCTCAAGTCAATCAAAAACATAGCTCAAATTTTGGGTATTATTTCTTTTATGATTTTTGTGTTCCGTATATTTGGATCCCAATATGCAAAACTTAAATTTGGGTGGCAGTAGTACTATCGTACCACTAAAATTTGTTTTAAATTGTGCTTAATTTAAAGTTGGACCTGCTGTGATATCAATCACTTGCAATCAGATAGAATAGACAAAAATTTTCATGTGAGATTGATCATATAAAAGGCTGATAACTGAACTTCCAAAAAATGGATTTGACTATGCATAAACATGCTTGATGGTCCGGCGCTGCTGGTGGGATCCAATTAATGTGTCAATCATTCCAGCGACCATCAGGCGCGCGACTGTGCTGCGTAGCCTTGCTCTCCAAAAATTTAATTCCCCTGTCAGCAGCAATAATAAGTGCATCTCACACAATCAGATCCAAACCCCCGAGATCTCGAGAATGCCCATGGCCAAAGGTATACATCTAATAAAAAAAAAAAAAGAAGAAGAAAAAACCCGACCATCCACCGGTCTACCTCATCCCAGATGAGGCTGCCAGCTCCCGCTGGACCTATATTGGCCAATGACAATCCATCCATATTTAATTTCAATGGTTTTCAACCAACCTGGCAAGTCCTGATCCTAATTTGAACCTGTAAACACATCACATGATTTTGACCAAAAAGAGGCAAGCGTTCAGTCCTTCACATTGGAAAAGCAACTTGGGAAAATAACACAAACCACTAATTTATTGTAGAATTTGTGAAATAAGTAGATACATACTTTCTATTATCTTCACTATCTAAGAATTTGGTTGAATTACAGATTAACTATTACCATATAAAATAATAAATAAAAAAAAGATCACAAAGGCAAAGGCTCAAGAGAATTCATGTTCCAGTACAAAGTAAATTTAAGACAAAAACTCTTACTCAGTGAATCTCCATATGAAAAGGTTCAAAGCAGGCACCATAATCGAAGAAGGCCTCATTGCTACGAGGACGGCGGATGTTTCGATCAGTTGCTCCCCTCAGAACTTGAGGAAGTGAATACTGATTCAGACTTGAGGTTCAAACTAGCCAACTCAATGATGTTCTCAACCTCTCTCACCACTTCACCCATTGTAGGCCTGTTGGCTACTGAGTCATTAACACACCTCATTGCCAGCTCCAAAAACATCTCTAGACATGCCGGTGATGTGCTCCAACCAATGGTTGAGTCAAGAATCTCGTGAAGGTAAAATGGATCTTTTGACTTGTCCATTGCCTCCTTGACCTCTGCCACAATGTGCTTCCCTCGCTCTATTGGCCTTCTCCCAGTTATCAGCTCCAACAGCACAACTCCAAAACTATAAACGTCACTCTTCTCAGTCAACTGTTGGGTCATGTAATATTCAGGATCCATGTATCCCTGTATTAGCAAAGCAATCAATTCGTTACCTTTAATCATAAGGCAATATTGTAGCATCTTAAATGAAGTAAAAAACTCTAGTCAACATGGCTGCTTAGATAAAAACCCAATGCATCTCCCGAAGTCATGCAAAATGACACACTCTGGTAAAGATAAATTTTGTTAACAAGTGTTTCTGAACTTATCAGGGGAGATTGTATATGTGTCTATGCAGCATATGGGCTGTAAGTAGAAGTACAATTACTTATCAAAACCAGTGACCATCGTGCTTCATACCTTGAACAACTTTCTTTTGCTCAAAAGCATTAACTAGTGCTACATGTACCAAGTAAAAAAAGCAAGTGGTTGAAAAAAGTTCCCAGCAGATCACATGAACCATCACCACTCAAGGGAAAAAACAAATCTTTTTCTTTACTTTTCTTTATTTTTTTTCTTCCTGCGGACAGACAAATTAGCTGTTGGACAAATGCAATGAACTTCAAAAACTACAACCATTCTCCATCACTCCTCTACCCAACCAAACAATTTCAAGAAAAATATTGTTATCCTGGCTAATTTAAATGATTGAAGGATTTTGTACCAACCATTGTTCCTTTGACTTGAGTGGTGAGATAACCTTTCACATTATCACTCATAGGCTTGGATAAACCAAAATCAGCAACTTTTGCATTTAAATGATCATCTAGGAGGATGTTGTTTGATTTGACATCCCTGTGTATAATGGGAGGGTTGGCAAGCTCATGCAAATATGCTAGACCTCTGGCTGAATCAAGAGCTACTCTAAGTCTCCTCATCCAGTCCATCTGGATTCCTGATTTCCCTGCATAGATTTTTGAAGATCAGCAAAAGAGAACGTCATTAGAGTCTACAGATTTATGTTCCACCTACAAGAAACCTTTGTATGTCTCACCTCTAAGGAGCACGGACACGAGTGTCAGATACGATACATGTTGGACATGCTGACACAGCAATTTAAAAAAAATGCAAAACACGACACGGCAGGGACATGGCAAAAGAATATATTTTTATATGTCATATATATAAATATTTTACAAAAAAAAGTTAAAAACATACAAGATAACACCAATTAAATAAATAAAACAATATATTTCACTTCTTAACTGGTAACAAATCGTTCACAATTAGTTAATTACATTTCATCAAAAGTGATAAAGTAAACAAACATATCAACAACAAAAAAGTTGTTCCATCAATACATAATACTAAAAGTCATAAACTACCGAAAACATTAACATGTCATAACACTTCATCAACTATTCATCATCATCTAATATAAAAATCGTAAAGAACACTCAAAACAAATTAACCACCAATATAAGTAGCATACTTGTGTTTCTTCTCCTTCTTCTTCTTCGTCTTTTTTCTTTTTTTTCAATCCAACAATTAGTTTTAAAATATAATTGAGCCACCTGTGTCCCTAAAGTGTCCAAAATGGGACACACGTGTCCAAGCCGTGTCCGATGTAAAAACAAATAAATAAAAAATTAAACATGTAAAACGGAGTGTCCAACACGTATTCGCAAGTGTCCGACGAGTGTCGGTGTCTGACACGGGTACGACTTTTCCAACGGAGTGTCCATTCTTCCTAGTCCCACCTACAAGGAACCTTTGTTTGATTTCCAGGATAGTTCATCATGCAGTAAGGCTGATTTGGTGCTCCTATTTGATTGTCTTCATTAAGTCTTAAGTCATCATTATTAAGTGTTAAGTCACCACTTGACCTAAAAGCTTAATCTGTTAGGTAAGGGCTCCAAAAATGTATATCAAGCTAACACCGTTCCTCACGTGCGACTGTCGCCTCACATGTAGAGAGACAAATAAACAGAGTATAACAAGTGCACAAACAGAGACAAAACAAAGTGCACAATCAGAGAGCACATGCATGCCATGAGACTTGAACCCAAGACTTCCTGGAACCAGAACTCTGATACCATGTTAAATCACCACTTGACCTAAAAGCTTAAACTATTAGATAAGGGCCCCAATAATGTATATCAAGCTAACATTAAGTACCAGTCTTCTTACCTCTTCTTTAATCACTTATGAGTTTGCTATAGTAGCAACAATAGATTGGGTGGAGAAAGACAGGAAATGAGTGGAAGTACCTGAAATACTTTCCCTTAGAGTACCATTGGGAATATACTCATAGACCAGCATTTGTTCACCTTGCTCGTAACAGAAACCCACAAGGCTGACAACATTCTTATGATGAATCCTCGATAGAAGCTCAATCTCAGTTTTGAACTCGAGAGCACCCTGCACTGTTCCCTGTTGAGCTCTTTTGATGGCAACTAATTTCCCAGTGGCAAGAGTTCCTCTATATACCTATCAAAATGGTACAAATTTGGAATCTTGAAATGTTTGCAGCTCAGAATGGTAGAGAAAAGAATCAGACTAACGTTTCAGGAGCAAGCATCAAGCAAAATTCTTGACAAATGAGAGGAAAGTTCAGAAATGTATCCAAGAGTAAAATCACGCTTCCCGTTTTTCGTCTTTTAGGGAAAAATGTATGTTTGCAATATTGGAAATTTCAAGATAACTTGATGAATGACCACAAAAGTTTAAAACCATTCAAGATATTGAAGACGCATGTCAAATTGATCCATTAATATCTCATTTTTCAAATTTTCTTTCTAGCCTTATGTGGCAATTAGTGACTCATGCACTCACACTTTACTTTCTCTCATTAATTATATAAACTTCCCTCTCTATTCCCCCACCCCAAAAAGATTATAATGATAATAATAATTGTTAAGTCACCACTTGACCGAAAGTTTAAGTTGTTTAGTAAGGGCTCCAATAATGCATATCAAGCTCTCCAACACTCTCTCTCACGTGCAACTTCATTTTGCACATGAAGATGCAACATACAGAGATAGAAAGAAACAGAATGCCATCGAGGAACAAATGCATATGGAGAAACCTCTTCCCAACTATAGCTCTGATATCATGTTAAGTCAACCACTTAACCTAAAAACTTAAGCTATTTAGTAAGGCCCCAATAATGCATATCAAGCTCTCCAACAATAACCATAAAATAAAAAATACCATTCTTTTTTATGTTTTGTTTCTCAAGAATCTCTCTTTTTTCCAAGAAATCTCACTCCCTCTTCTCTCTCTCATGTTTAAGAAAATTAAAATTGATAAAAATATACATTACATTTCCTGGATTTTAAGGGTAAATGTCATGTCACATATTTACAAAAATCCTAATTATTATCCATTATCTAACTTGACATCTAAGTTTATCCCTAAAAAATTTCTATACCCCTAACAAGATACTGTCATCAATTTTGAAACACTGAATTTCAAATATATTATGAATCAACCATTAGGAGGGTGGGGTCAATTTTGTGATATGCTGGACAGCGTTGGGCTTGATTAACAGTTTCAAGGCAAACCAGTTTTAGGGGTGGCAATTTATTCCCATCGAGCCCCAGTAGGCCAGATGAAACTCAATTTATCATAATATGTTTTGACATGAAAAAATGTTTTTATATAATTTTTTTATGCAAAGCTAGAGAAAATAGGTACAAGCATTCTTTTTTTTTTTTTTTTGGCACTAAAATTGCAATCTACAGAATCAAAATCAATTTAGTGATTATTTAAAAGTAAATCAAGGGCGAGCCACCCACCCTAGGTATCCCAACCAACCCATGGCCCATTGGATGGCTCGGTTATATGACATAAGCTATAGTGTAGAGACAAGTTGGCCTTTGTAGGCCCACAATTGGACCATGCCAAGCTTGCACAAACAGTTTAGCCCTGAGCAGGTAATGCCAGCCCTTGCGTTACATGGACTCCGTCACTCAAATAAATGTATCAAGTATTTAAGCATTGAATTTATCTAATTCTCAAGTCAATGGACACCAAGGCACAACTAAGTAATCGTAATTCATTACCATTCTTCTTTTATTTCCTAGGGCAAAATGATGTTTTTATGTAATATAGATAATCAAATGTTCATACTTCACTTTTTGAACGTAACCATGTCAGAAAAGCAACGTAAAAGAGAATTTTATGCAGAGGTATATAGGAAACTTAAATTAACAGATGATCTTGCCGGGTGGATGTTGACTAAATATGTTGGACACAAATCTCATACCCTTACCCTAGTGTTGTGTGTTCACAAAGGGTACTTCACACGTTTAGTAGAGTCTATCCAGTCCTTTCCTCAGCAATTCATGCGTTTTTGTTTTTATGACCAGAATTTTTTTTTATTTCCATTTCAAATTGTTTTCTAGACTTTTTATCAATATGAGGTGATCGTAACACACTATGTCTATTTGCCGGACTGCCCACCTAAACAAGAGGAAGTTGTAGATGCCATAACAAAACTTTCTAAGAAGGTATCTCGAGAAATCTATAAAGAGCAACCACTTCTGTCTTTCTTGGATATGCTCAGTCCGGGTATAGATGCTATGACGTGAAATCCAAGAGACTCGATGTATCCTTGAATGTTTTCTTTAATGGGGTCACCCCATATTTTCCTTAGAGGACTGCTAAATGCAGTCGCGGTGGTTGGACCACCGCCTGCTGATGTGCAACACATCAGCTGTTGCACACATATTGATTGCAAATAGTATTTCTATTTTCCTTAACCTAATTAAGAAGCCCCGGGGGAGAATGGTGATGGAGATGTATTGCCGCCTTCTAAGTTTAATGGTTTTATAGAGACAGAGACAGACAGAGAGAAAAGTGTAGTTACTGAAAGTCCTCATTCACTATCATATTTAACTGGCAATCTTCAAAGTTTTAGAATTGCATATTTGCCAAAAGTTAATTGGAATTCGGGGCTTAGGGTGATAATAGACATGGAAAAAAATTATTCCAAAATGTTCAAACCAAAATTGTGCTATTTCCTTTTACAACTTACAGACGTTTTTTAACAATGCTTCTGACATTTCAATTATGAATAAAGAATTCATAAAAGTTTGATTTAAGAGGTAGTTGGTTATTGTAAATGTACTTATTCTTTTATGAATTGGATCCTCTTTCAAACAACTTTCTTTCTTTTTTTCCCCTGAGCATCATATAGGTTTGCTGCTAGATTTTAAACATAGAAAAAAAATCTCTGAAGAAGAAACCTTTCCATAGCCTCCAGATCCAATGCCGTTGGCTTCTGAAAAATTGTCTGTGCATTTCTTAAGCTCTTCAAATGAGAACCATCTTGCTCCTTTTAAAAAGGGAATGTTGGCACTGCTTTTCTTCGAGTCCCAAGATGCTGCATTCGCATGACATAGGTGTAACAACAGAGAGTTTAGAATTCCTAATTACTTTAGTTAAAAAAATGCTTTGTTTTAGTTATTTGCTGATCTTACCAAAAGGATTGTTCTGTTCAAGCGCTCTTTTTGCTCTTCTCTTTTGATGGAAAGCATAAACTCCTACAAACAGTAGTAATAAAACGAGTACAGAACTACTAACTGCTACTCCAATGATAATCCCAATATGGGATGACTTCTTCTTTCCTGTAGATAATTCTATATATGAGAAAATAGATAAATGGATTGCTTGAGTATAAATGTAACACAGAGAGAGAGAGAGAGAGAGAGAGAGAGAGAGAGAGAGAGAACTGCATCACATTGAAATAAACAAGAAATCTAGAAATTTTCTCCTAGTTTAACATGGATTATTATTACCTGCAAAGAGAGCATATCTTTCATCAGTAAAATAGAAGGGCCCAAAATAATTTTGGACTTGGGAAGGTCGGCCATTGAGCAGATTCCCAATCGCACAAATCCCTGTTCTATTGAAATAATCTTGACTAGAAGGGAAGACTTGCAGTCTGAATTGACGGTAAAAATAAGCATTGGTGGTTTGATTCCTAAGCAAAACTGAATCCACCGGAAGTTGATTGGACCGAAAAACAGACATCAGAAACGCAGCAAGAGATTCAAAGTAACTGGAGTTATCATTTTGGAACGAAAAGTAGATGAAGTGTAGGGTTCCTGTGTATGGATCTGCACATTTACAGTTTGGGCTTAATATTTTATTTGAACTGCAGACCACTGGCATACAGTTATTTGATGGAGGTATGCTTGAAGAATTAATATGCCACACTCCACAGTATCTTTCTGTTGCTTCTTTTCGCTCACAAATTGGGTTACCCACAAGTCTGCACAATGTAATAGAAAAATGAATCCCAAGAGGTGATCAGATGCCAATAAGCAATAGCAAACTTACACTGGCAAGTTGGCTGCTAGGAAGGAAGAAGAAGAATAGATAAATAGCTTCCAAAGGTCAAAATAAAAACAGATAAATAAATATCGTGCTTACATTAGTTCCCTATCATTTCCCGTTCTTGGCATAAGATTAGTGATGGAATTGTTCTGCAGATCAATGAGTCTCAGTTGGTTGCTATAGCTGGTGCCGATATCCAAGGTTCCATTAAGTTGGTTGTTACTTAGTACACTGTCACCATTTATTTAAGGAACAGATATTTAGACTCAACAGTGCAAAAATCAAAGCAATATGTATGATTTTTATTCTGATAACTCGACATCCAGCGTATCAAATTTGGTGATACTTGAGGCTAAGCTGATACTCACACAGTAGCCAAATGAGGAGAGCTGAAGAGGTCAACCGGTATTTCTCCTCGAATTTGTGTATGTTCCATGGATCTGTAGTACAAGGGTAAATAATAATTACTTTCACAGATAATTTGTGTGTTGTCACCGTGTTAGCATGCTTTGCATGAGAGAGAGAGAGAGAGAGAGAGAGAGAGAGGTACATTGTCATCAAAGACTCTAGGGTTGTAACCCATGGGGGAACCTCTGATGGTCTGAAACTGTTATTGCTCATGTCCCTGCATATCACATTTTGGTCAGAGATGCAAATAGATAGCAATAAGTACAGGGTATCATCATAGAAAGTAGATAACTGAAGCAAGGGGAAAAAAGGATAAAAGCAATGTTTATGAAGGGAAAAAGTAGAAACATCTCTTAGGGTTTCTTTTTCCTGCATGACAGACTATGAAAGGCATTCTTCACGGCAAGTTGAAATAAAGATCAAAGACAATTGCACCAACTTACACATAGTTGAGAGCGTTCATGCCAGTTAGGTCGGGAATAGGTCCAGTCAGATTGTTATTAGACAAGAACCTGAAAATGAATAAGCATAATTATTTGTTCAAGTAGCATTCCACGGAACAAAGATGGAAAATTTTCTCTATTGTCTGCTTACAGCTGAATGAGACTTGTTAGGTTGTTGAGGTTTGGAGGGACAGACCCACTTAATGAATTTGAATCCAGGCGTCTGTATCAAAACAAGATATTCAACCCTAAATAATTATAAAAATTCCAAGGCCAGCAAGAAGTCCCACTATGAATCTGATGGATAAGTGACATAGATACTCACACCACCTGCAAAGTCTGCACATATCCTAGTGTAGGAGGGATGCTTCCAGTAAGTTGGTTGTTGTCAAAACAACTGCTCGAGAAGAAAAAACATGTATTAGAGAACATACAGAAATTCGTCCAAACTGGCAATTTTTGTTCGGACAATAAGGATCTTCCAGTGTCCAGAATCTACTCCTTATTTTCCCTATCCTACACAACTCTATCCAATGTTCAAGATAACTTCATTCTGATATCATAAGTACTTATCTTAAGTTTTCATAAATAAACATGAAGATTAAGAATTTCAAGGTAATAATGTTCAATTTATATCAAGAAGCAGATGAGAGACCTCACCAAAGGGGAGAATGTGTACCCACAGAACTTGCCAAGATAGCTACAGAGGTTATTTAGATAAATTCAGAATTATATCAGTACAAATCAGTAGTATATGCACACATATAGGAGGAAAGCTAAGCACCCCCAAAGTTAGAGTTAACTAGCCACCTCCCCACTTTGAAGTTGACAAAAAAGCTTCCTTTCCTTCTATAGCAAGGTTATTTGAAAGCCTTCATAGTTTTTTAAGGAATTTGTACATGACAATATGGGATCAAGCATATATCTAACTCAATAAGTCACAATCACTGCCAAGCTATCTCCACATAAAAATGTTCAGTCCTCATCAAGGCAATCCACAAGAGAATCAACATGAACAACCTCATGTCCTATTTAAGCTCCTCAGATCATTTCAATGCTGTGGTTTAAGCCATGGAAACAAAGTTTAGCAATAGTAAGATTTCAAATTTTACCAGATTTCAATGCAAGACGTGCATATGGTCTAACTAGAATCAAAATAAGCAATGCAACAATCCATTGAAGCTCCTATACTTCTCACTTTAACTGATGCTTTTTTGATCCATGGTAATCACTAGTCTTTTAAAGTAAGATGCCCATATGGACAATGGTATGCACCTTAGTGCACATGCTGAATGCATTCAATCCTTCGTATTTTGTGCACATCATAGTAGGTGGCTCCAATTCATAATTTCTGCCATTGCAACAGTGACAAAGACAAGCACAGGTATACAATTCATCACTTGTGTGGAGGATCATTCTTCATCCCCAAGTTTGGCCTCGCTGGCTCAAATGAATCAAGGGGAGAAACAAAAATAAAAACTTGTCTTAGAGCTGAAGCCTGATTCCCATATAGAGCTACAGGCTCAATACTCGTTGGAATACGTGAGGTGTGGCTTGATAGCATCAACAGGTCACTGAATATGATGGAGGCTTGTTGAGAGCATCAACAGCAGTTTTGAGCTAAAGACAAAACATAGGGTTATGGGCTCAATGCTGATGGAGTATGTGAAGAACTGCCTACAGTCTGGCGAGGTAAATATTCAAGTCCACTGAAGTTGCTTTCTGAAAATAAACTTTTTTCTTTATTCCGATAAGTATATTCTGACAAAGAAGGCAGTACGAGCATTATAAAAAATGCCATTCGGTGTGAGTGTCCAAAGTACAGTAGGTGATCAATGATTTAGCAACTTGTCAGAAAGACCTACCTATATTTTATCAGATCTCAGGCACACGTTGTTGATACTCTTATATTAAAGAGATACAAAAGCAAAGTCACATAACATTATTGGCAAGTTAAGCTTAATTGAGAGTTATTGATCAACGCTTCAGTCCAGGATCACAGATGTACACTCACTCATTTAAGAAATGAAAATTTAGGAGGGGGGAACACCAGTATTCTCCACTCATATTCCCAGTCATTTCACTGAGCAAGCTCTCAACAGTTCAAAAGGAAGTATAAACGAGACTATAGATATATATAATTCCTACATATTAATGCAACCTCTTTTTATGAATGCTTCCTGTCTCTTTGACTTGTTCTAGCTATATGGCACCGAGAAAGTGCATGCTAATATATATATAAATGTAATTCCTACATATCAATCCAGCTTCTCATTGTGAAAACTTGCAATCTCTTTTTACTTAGTCTAGCTTAATGGCAAGAAAAAAATGCATGCCAACAAAAATAAGATGTCACCCTGTCATTCAAGTAATAAATCCCTGAATCTTTTAATTAGCCAGATCAACATACTCACATATGTATCAAAGACATGTTTGAGCTGAAAAGTCGAGGTGGGATAATACCAGAGAGCTGATTCTTCCCCAAATGACTGTAACAGTATTTTCAGTGAATTCAGAATAACTCAAATTAGTTTGAAGTAATGAGTTTGAAATTCCAAACAGAAAAGACATACAAGTGCCCTGTATTAACTAGCATATCCAGACCAGCTAAGTTCCCACTAGAGACTGGAATGGTTCCACTAAGTTTGTTGTCATTTAGATCAAGCCGGAAAAGCTTAGACAGATTACCAAAGGAAGAGGGAATTGGTCCACTGAAACTGTTAGAGCTTAAAGATCTGCAAAAAGTGCCAACAAAACAGATCAGAAGATATGCAGCTGCATTGAAACCTAAGGACCAAAAATTTCAGCTGGAACTTGCCCAAAGTCAAGGATGTAGAAGGTAAAAACTAATCAAGTTAAAAAGAGGAAGCTCCTGAAAAAGCTTTAAGGAAAACCAAAATTATCCTCATCTAATTTTTAATAACTACCATAAGGAAGAGAACTTGAACCGTTTCAAAGTATGGTCTCAAATATTTGGGCTTTCAAAGAAACTGAATAATGCATACTGAACAACCCTTCAGTAACTTAAAAGGATTACTCCAAAGTTGAGATCTTTACAAAAAGACCAGCTTCTGCAGAGATCCTATTGATTCTGGAATCGGACCAAAGAAACTGCAACCAACCAGGATTCTGCATGCAAGGAAAAAACACTTTTTCAAATGTAAGGATAGTGTCCAAATAAGTTGGAAAGCTAATAACCAAGCAACAATGAAATTTTCCTTACAGGCTTGACAGATTCTTCAAATTCCCAATTGAAGATGGAAGAGTCCCTTTCAGACCCCTGTTGTTTGAGAGATCTCTATATGCAGAAGCAATTAGTATCACCGAAGTAAGGATGTGTTTACAGGTTTTAGAAGTAATATGGCAAGTAAGCATGTGCACGGATATTCATCTAAGATGAGTATAACTCTAAGAGAGTGGGAGCTGGAAGTTGTAACAGGGAGAATAGAATGGGAGAAGATTTTAGGGTCAGTGGGGGGGGCAATACATCAACAATAATATGTGTGGCCATTACAATTAATACTGCCATTTATACAATTAGTGATGTGCTATTTATAAGACATACTTCTATTATTAACAATCAAAATCATTCTGCTCCGAAGAAAGCACTGCAAAGTAAAATTCTGCTGTGGGCTCATAATTTGTAATCACTTGGAAACTTTTTAAATTTGCAATAACTGTGAATTAGAGCCTTTGAGGGATTTCTCTAATGAAGCCATTGGATGATCCCATGAAACCATATGGATCTAACAAACATCTGAAATATGTATATTGCATTTTTCATGGACCTTTCTTTACATTCTCAAGATAAGGTCATGTTGTACTTCAAATATAGGAGGCATACCGGAAACAGTGATTACAATGATTACGACCCTTCATCATTACCGAAATATGTCCATGCTTCAAATTTGTACTCTCAAATATTGTCTTATGTTAAGGCACAATGGATTGATTCAAATTCCGTTGGGCATAAGGCATAAAATTACGAATAACATGACTACATATCATCGCATTACAATTCTACAATGAGAATTCATGTGAAGGTTGGTCAACAAGGTGCTTGTCTCGGAGACAAGGAGAGCATACAGCTATTACATATAGTTTGAGCAGTGAACTCGCGGACATTTGCACATTGCAGTCTAGAATGAAAAATTGTGTCTGAAATGCCACATGACAGTTGAGAACTACAGTCCAGAAGAACCCATATTGCATGACATGTAAGTGATATTTATGGACAGAGAAAAAGGACAAGAAGAGAATTTACAAATGCTGTAGTTCAGAAAATGATGAGATGTCTCCGAACTGGGTACCCATTACGTTCAGGCCTTGCAATACTCTGTCAATTGAGAGTTGTCAGGACAAACTCAAGAATTAGAAAGTCAAAATAAGAAACTTTTGTGGGCATTTAAAGATCTAAAAGACCATTGACTTACATGGAGGTCACACATGTATTGGTGCAATTAATTCCAACCCAACCACTGCCACAAGGATCTGATCCAATCCAGTTAGGTGGCAGGTTCTGCCAGCTTGTTTTGAGAGAATGTAGCACAGCAACTGCATCAGAAATCAAAGATAACTTTCATGTTTTACCACCAAAACCTGTTCCAATGGATACTATTAATTCTTCCCAAGCAATGGAAGAATAAAAAGGTCAAGTGAAGCATTTTACCCTGCACATTCTCATTAGAATTCCAGAAAAGTAAAAGTTGGGGCACATGAACAGCAACTGCTGCAGGACTTGCATTGATATAACAGAAAGGAATGTACCTTATACAAAGCTAATATTCTTCCAAGAGTTAACTAAGCATTTTTTGGCTTGAAGTACTACCCTATACATCATATCACAGGCACATCATATTTGAGGCCATCTTATTGGAACAAAAAGCATGGGTGCCAAATGAACTAATAGCTGAGATTTCAAACCACCTCGATTATAAGTGGGTTTCAAACCATACATTACCTCATAAATGTGCCAGTAAGCCATATGAATTAGCTACTAATTATTTTAGCTGCATTTTTCAGACTGCATACAGATAGAGTTAAGGACATAAAGACCATGTCAAATTTATTTGAACATAAATATCAAAAACTTTGAGTGGGAGGGTAAGCTTAAAGACTTCATACCATTCTAGGTTAAAGAAACTGTTTTTAAGACTTAAATAGTATCTAGAAGCTACATTTCTGGACATAAGGAAGAAATCAGAAGCCTTCACTGTCCTTTACATGTCATTTGAAATTACCAACCCATCATCAGAAATGGAGTCACTAAAGATACAATTTTAGTGTAGGATCATTTTAGCCTTGAATGTTAACAATGTTCACTAAAAAAATGAATGCAACTACATTGTCAAGACGTCAATTCATCATCTTTACACAACTAAAAATCACCATCAGTGAAGGCATATCAAAATGACACACAAATAAAGCAATTCCGTTGTCCTCAGCCACTCATTCATGGCGTAATTGAACAGTTCGTACTTTAAACACCAATCATATATTGTGCATACATATTCCACAGAGAAATTACAGAATAGCAGCATTCGGTGGAACTAATATATTAACATGTAGAAGAACTTTTTAAGCATATTCTGGAGGAGATGATGTGGTAAATAAAGAATAAGGATAAGCAACAAACAATAGATCATGAGTACATCAAGAAGCATTTATTTCACCAACTGATTGATGACCGCAATACTTAAAGTAGCTTACCATCATGAGGGTCTGTTTCTGCTCCTACAACCAAAATTTGAGTGATAATAACCAGCAGGAAGACCTGAAGTGCCGGACCCATTTCCAGAGAAACAATGATATTCTCAAACCAACTGTTATTCCAACAAAAGGGTTCCAAATCTCCCACTGTTTATTTCAGATTCTAATGTTGGAAACTAAATTCTCAAATAGAAGTTTTGAACAATACACCACTTATCAGTCAAAACTATTCAACAGATACCAAGATTGAGGACAGTAATATCCCATTAAGACGACCTCTGAATCCAACCCTCTGAGATTTCAAAAATTATATAGAACCACTTGGATGAAATTTTCTGGGTCATGCCAAAAATTACAATATGATAACAACTCCTACCTTCAACCATTTTCTTTATTTCTCTCTCTCTCTCCCTGTCGAGAAACGACGATCCCGAGGACAAAGTCTTTTGCCGTTTCCATTGACATGAGACACATACAAAAGCATACAAACAAACATATAAATCCATACACATGAAACCTCGAGTGTGTTTGTTTGTTCGTTTGTTTGTTTTTCGGAGAACAGTAGTTGAATGCTTCAACAGAGATCAATGAAAAGGGTTTTGATTGGGCGTTTCATTTGAAAAACTTTTGCAGGAAGACCCCTCCGATCACCCTGCTTCGGTCCCTTTCTGGGAAAAGATTCAAAACCAAACAGATTCGCCCCAGAAAGAAAGAACAGAAATATTCAAAGCGTCGAAGAATGTTGTCGCGTAAGATAATATCAGAATTTGGTAGTAAATAAACAATAAATAAATAAATATTATATTTCTCTTCACTTCATGCCTGCAATAAGTATTATAATAAGAATAGGGTTACAAATTATTGTATTGTTTTAGCATTCGGCAATAACAATGGCAAAGCTCAGCTCAAGGGTTGGAGAAAGAAATGTGTTACAGTCGCCCGGCTTTTTCGAGGGCAAGCGCTATTACAATCGTGCATATTATAGCTGTTATATGATCGTGTAAATTATAGCAAATTGAGCCATTTTTTAGGTGGAGATATTAGAGAAAATGCTAGGCATCTCACAATTACAAAATTAAGAACTCTGAACTTGTCCTCTACACATACTACATAATTTTCAGTAACTTCCACTTATCATAAAATCGAATTCAATATTTTTTCAAAATATTATCAATTTAGAACTGTTCTGGTTTAGTTGGAAACAATTTTAGTTATTAAAAATACAAACAAAAAGCTAATTAAATCAGCTGTTATATTAACGGTGCCACTTTGATGATATTATAGGGTAAAAGTAGCGCTTTTTCCAAATATCTACTACTATATATAAAGAGCGAATGTTGGGCTCGTTTGGTACAACTTTTTTTTAGTTTTTTTTATTTTATTTTTTTGACTTATTAGAAAAAAAGCTAGAATTTGTTTTTTTTTGCTTTTATAAGTTAAATATAGTAAAAAGTAAAAAGCAGAAAAGCCCAAAAATTTTGAATTTTTTTTGCTTATAATTAGTTTAAAAAAACTAGATCAAAAAGCCTTACCAAACAGGCCCTAACTTTCGTCCCCCAATTTCGTCCCTTGTGAAGTGTACATTTTGCCCTTTTATTATTTCACTATTTTCTCTCTTTTTATCTTCTTTCTTAGGGGTAAAAATAGAAAGCGACCCTAAATTTATATGTGTTGTGTATCTATCATCCCAATTGTCAATAAAGAAGGCTTGAAATGTTTTGGGTCCCGTAAAATCCCCATTAATATCTTTATTGTGTCTCTATGCTTTGGTAGTAATGGAAGCTCGAAACAATCCAAATATTTGTAGGTATTATTATTTAATTAGGAGAACTCAATTGCCCTGCTGTGAATACGACTAGCCAAGTGTGTCCCTATAGGCTATCACACCGTATAGCTTAATGTCTGAATGATGATTTTCTCTCACCATTAGACCTCTTCTGTCTCTCCACTCCACTCCTTGTTAGTCTCTTATCACTTCTCTTCATTGACTAAAGTTCCTTCTCTCTATTTTTCCTGTCTCTTCTTTTTCTTCCTTTTCTCAGCAGTGTCCCTTTTCTTAGAGCCCGTTTATTTACGAAATGAGAAAATGAGAAATAAGTAATACTGTAAGATTAAAAAAGTGACGATGCGTGATAAGTAATATTTGATATGATAGGAGATTACTCATGCTATGTTTAGTTATGATGGAATTATGATGAAATAAGTAATATTATTTTGTTAAAATATCACATTAAAAATAAAAAACTAGTAGAAAAATTAATTTTAAATTATAATATAACTATTTAATATTATATGAATCTATTATAATAATAAAATAATGGTATAAATGTTATTTTTTAGCTTATTCCAAGGGAGGGGATAAGTAATACCACCTCCCCATAGTATTACTTATCTCTCATTTTAGAAGATTAATTGTCTAGAGGGATTGCATCTCCTCTATCTCTTTTTGTTTCCAAACATAAGATTAGACGAGGCTCATGGATAACAAATTCAATCCCTTACTCTAATCTCCCAAACAAACATGGCCTTAGTTACTAGCTTTATTTCTCTAAAATGGCAATCTCCTCACCGTATTGCTTCCCAATAACAAGGTTTGCTATCTCATCGTTGACTAACCACTTTTTAAAAATATTTTGTGCTTTTTGATTATGTTTTTTTTTTTTTCTACTGTCCTACCTATATATAAAGCATGGATGCAAGAATTTTCAGACGTGGCTAAATTCTCTTTTTGCCCTTCTTGCTATGGGTGTTGCTTTTTTAGGCAAGGATATTATCGTCATTTGGGATGTGTGGGCCAAATCTCATCTTCTGCAAGAATTTTCAGCCGTGGCTAAATTCTCTTTTTGCCCTTCTTGCTATGGGTGTTGCTTTTTTAGGGAAGGATATTATCGTCATTTGGGATGTGTGGGCCAAATCTCATCTTCTTCAGCGACAAGTCATATCTCTTTTGTCTTTTGTGTTTTATATAACGTAAATACATTGATTTGTTTGAAGGTTCAAAAGGGTATTACAATGCATATAGATAAGTATGCCTGCTGTCTTGACAATGACTTTGCCCAGAGCACTCGATTGCTCTTAGCTGGCACCCGTGCTTTTCTTCTTTGGCTTTTTAGATATTTTTTTCCTATACTTTGCAATCTATTTGCACGCCAGGGTTTTTTGTGCTTGACTTCTTCAAACGTGATCTTCGAAGGTAATCTTCCAAGGTTTCCTTTTCTTTCTTTATCTTCTGATCTCTGTACATTTATTTTGTTTTCTTCTTCTTTTTTCACAACCGAAGATCAGGTCTTGGAGGATTATTGATCATTCTATAATAATTTTGTATGTTTTCCTTGAACCTTTCGTTTTCTTCTTCTTCTTCTTGTTCGGATCTATGTAGCTTTCTCATGTTTTCTTTTTCTCTTCTCATTTGATTAGGGAAGATCATGCCTAAACGTTTTGTTTTCTTTTTCTTCTTCCTCTTCTTCTTCCGATCTGTTTACCTTTCTCATGTTTTCTTTTTTTCTTTTCATTAGGGAATATCACGGCTAAAAGTGATCTATTCTGGATTTTTGTGGTATTTTCTGTTTCACCAAAAAATTTATGCAGTCAAGATTTTGATTTGTTGTTCCTTTGCTATATAATATGTATGATGATATAGGTAGGATGCGTCTGTGTGTGTATATATTTCTATATGTGCATATATCTATCTCCATTTTTTGCTTTACAACTCTTTCTTATTTGCTATCTTTGCGTCTGGTTATAGTGCCTTCGTTTTTTTGTTGTGCTTTTTCATGCATTCACTTTCCTTGCTTTGTGTTCATTTTGGTTCGGAGGTGATCTTTTGTTGCTTTAAAAACTGTAGGTAACAACTAAATCTTGATCTCTTCATGTTTATCTGCTAGGTTTTTCTTCTCTTTATTTATTTTGGGGTTTTCCCCTGTTTTTCCATAAACATTTTTTTGTTTTTCCCCTTTTCATTTTTTGTTCTAGGGTTTCAGCTGCAGTTGTTGGGGTGTTGCCATTTATACACCAAGCTCTCTCTACAAACAAGTGTTCAGATTCGAACAATCTTAGACTTTTCTTTTTTGTTTTGTTGCTTTAATATTTCAATTAATATGCAATAATAATAAAAATCTATTCAACTGAGATAGGAAACTATACACACCTAAATTATAGTGAAGTAATACCTTTGTATTAAATTAATATTTCTACTTGATGCAGCTATTTACGTTCTATACTACGTTTTTAATTTTGATTCTTTGAGATTTCTAATTGTATTGTTCAATTTTTATTCTCACAGGGGAATAACTTGGAAGGTTGTTTGACTTTGAATTTTTACTTTTCCAATTATGTTAGGTATTTATCTTATTTCACCTGAAAATTTATTTACTTGCTCTTTTTATCTGACGGCTTAGACATTTTTCCCCCTCTTGTTAATTTCCCCTTTTTCCTTTTCTTTTTTTCTCAAATAGTTATTTAGATATTGTTCTCAATTGAACTGTGTAGTGTACCATGGAATTGAATGTGTAGTAAGTAATGGAATTGTCTTTTTCTTGTTTGCTCGTTCTAACTCTGTTTCTCTCTATTGAATTTTTTACTTATCAATTTTTATATGTAGTGAAACCTGATTATTTTACATTCCATCTAAGTAAGTTATGTTGTGTGTGAACGAAAATACAGTACATATGCACTCGTCAAAGATATTACTGATGGTACCTATATATATCCACTCGGTAATGCGTACTCGGAAATTAACAAAATCTCAATAGTTTACACATTTGCCTCTTTTATTCTTTACTGGGCAATACAAAAATCAACATAAATAATAGATATAACAGGAGAATTTCGTGCAATAAAATGTCAATGCTTATCATATTGGGCAGAGCGCAGCTTGATCTGCTCCATCATTCTTCAACCATTGCATCTTTTCATATATTTTATTTTGGCTTCTTGAGATGTGTTTATCTCAAAAGCTTGTGTAACACCATTTGAAAATTTTTGCTTTTACATCTCACTTGAGCTCCTATGTTAACATTTGGTTTGCTGTTCGCTGAATTCGAAACTTAAAGTTTGTTAGTGAGTTTTTTTTCATTGCAATTTTAATTTAATTTTGATTTTTTTATGGTTTTATTGTGATTGTATTATTCTGATTTTTCAATTTCCCTTCTGCAACTTCAAATTTGTTTGTGTCTAACATATTTTTTTGCACACAGAGCCTCCATCTTTATCATTTCGCTTCGTTTCGTTTGACGGTTCCGTAATAGATGTTACGCTCTACTCGCTTTTATTTCACCTTCTCATGTCATATGAGCTTTATGTCGCGCCCAGATTTTTCGCACTCGAGGAATACTCACACAAGCAGGAAAAATGCTGTACTCTCTCGTTAGAACTCACCCTCTTAAAAGAATGAGTGCGACTAGGTTTGAATTGAAAATTGATTTGAATAAAGGGCTTTTGAAAAAGATTCGAAGTCGCCACCTAACTTGATTAAAGTGAGTTAGGTCACCTAAAAATTAAGAATAATCCGAAGACTACACTTAGGGTTTTTGAAAAACGATTTTGAAAATATCCTCAAGAGAGGGTTTTTAAGAAAAACAAGTTGTTTGGCAACTTTTGGAAAATATTTAGCCCTTTTTGAAAAATAACTCCTTTTGGTCTTTGAAAACAGTGATTCTAAGTTCGGAGGTTGGTTACGTGTAGGGAACATGCACTAAGCTATCACTCTACCCCGCCCTTTCAGTACCTACATGTCAATCTACCCTAGATTCACCTCTGAGAGTCTTCAACTAACTATTGGCCAATCCTATCCACTTTGGAAAACAACGCTTGAAAAGAAAACTAACATAATGCATGATATGCAAGTGCAATTGAAGAAAATTGAAAAATAAATTTGGAAAGAGATTGATTTGAAATTAATTTGATTTGAAAATAGATTTGAAGTGATGGAATTGAAATTGGAAAGTATGAAAATTGAAAGTAGAAATTTGAAATTGGAAGTTTGAAAGTAGATTGGAATTTGGGATTTGAAAAATGTGGAGACCGCACCCATAAGGATGAAATTGAAAGTTTGAAAAGTGTTGTGACCGCACCTATGAAGGTTGCCTATGTATCCCTTTGGGGGAATCAGGTCAGCCATAGTTCGAACCGGAGTCCGATTAAAAATAGATGGATTTGAAGAGACAGATTGGATTGGAAGAAAGAAATTGAATTGAAAATTAGATTTGATTTGAGATTAGAAGAGGAGATTGAAAATTGAAATTGAGAAGATTGGACTTGCTTTGGAAAGATTAATTTTGGAAAGACTTGGTTTTAGGAAAGATGGAGATTTAAGAAACCTAGACTTAGGAAAGATAGGAGACCTAGGAAAGACTTGAGATTAAGAAAGATTGGATTGGAATGTTGGATTTGGAAGATTTGGAAAGATTTGAAAACTTGGAATTTAGGAAAAATTTGGATTAGGAAAGTGTCATTTTTGGAAAGTTTGAAATTAAGAAAGTTTTAGGTTTAGGAAAGTTTTGAAATTAGGAAAGTTTTGAATTTAAGAAAGTTTTGAAAATTGAAAAGTTTTGAAATAGGGAAGTTTTGAAATTAGGAAATATTTCGAATTAGGAAATGTTTGAATTAAGAAAAGTTTCAACTTAAGAAAGCCTTGAATTAAGAAAGTTTTGAGTTTAGAAAAGTTTTAGATTTGAAAAGATTTTGAAGTTTTGGAAAGTTTAGGATTTAGAATGATTTGAAATTTAGAAAGTTTAAGATTTAGAAAGTTTTAGGGTTTTAGGAAATCTTGAGATTAGGAAAAGTTTGAGTTTAGAAAAAGTTTGAAAACTTGAATTTGAAAAGTTAAGATTTGGAAAAAGGGTTGAATTAGGAAAGATTTTTATGTTCAAGTTTTTGGAAACTTAAGGTTTAGGAAAGTGGAAGTTTAGGAATGATTTGAATTAGAAAAGATTTGGATTTGGAAAGGATTGGATTTGGTCTCTAAAAGAAAAGATTTGATTTTGTTTCCAAAAACGGAGGACGGGATCTAGTTTCCTAAACGTGGAGATTTGATTCGGTTTCCTAAAGGGAAGATAAGATTTGGAAAAGGAGATTCTAGAAACCCTATATTTGGAAAATTATAGTTTTGACGTGAAAAAGAGGTTTTGGAAACATATATAGTTTGGATGTGAAAACAAGAGATTTTGGAAACCTAGGTTTGGGGCAATATTTGAAAATCATGTTTTTGGAAAAAAAATTAGGCTTTCCTAATTGTGGGCTCTAAGGCTTGACTTGGCTCTAAGAAAAGAGTTTTTGGAAAGTGCATTTTTGAAAATGAAGGTTTTCTAGAAGGGGAATCCTATGAAGGAATTTTTGGAAAGTGAATTTGAAAATAGAGTTTTTGAAAAAAGATTTTAAAGAGAAGGAGTCTTGGAAAGTGTGTTTTTAGAAACGTAAATTTTAGAAGGAAAATCCTAGAGAGGAAATTTCTAGAAGGAAGATTTTGGAAAGAGAGTTTTTTAGAAAAGTTTTTGGAGAGAGTTTGTAGGAAGGTGAATCTAGGGAGTGTTTTTAGAAAGTGAATTTTGAGGAAAAGATTTTAGAAAGGAGTTGAAAAGGAGAGTTTTGAAAAATAGATTTTGGAAGGGAGTTTTTGAAAACAATTTTGAAGAGGAGAATTTTAGGAAAGTATGTTGAAAAAGAGATTTTTAGGAAGAGATTTTTGAAGAGAGAGAGTTTTGGAAAGTATGAAAACGTCTCACTTTCCTAAAGCGATTCTAACCATAAGAGGGCTAGAACCACTTTAAAAAAGTGGTTTTGGAAAACAATAAGATTTGAAAATATAGACCAAAAATGTCACTTTTAATGTAACACTTTCCTAAAGCAACCCTAGCCATGGAAAGGCTAGAATCACCCTAGAATTATGGTTTTCAAAACAAGTTTTTGAAAAAGAGATTTTGATGCAATTTTGAAAACAAGTTTAAAAACAATTTTGAAAACAACTTTGAAAACGGATTTTGGAAGATGTAAGACTATGATATGCACAATGCAATTTGGGGTCGTGAACATACAAGGCTAAGGGGTCACTACATAATCAAGGGGGCCAGACCCACGTGGTTTTTGGTTAGACTAGAAGAAAGCCCCCGACACGGTGACTCTCCAGTAGCCCAATCCTACACATGGACCGGGAATCCCCTTGTTTCAAGTATGCAAAGAAAGGGGGAGAAAGAGATGGGGGATTAAAATAGAGAAAACCCAAGTGGGTTAGGAGAGAGAAGAGAGAGGGGAAAGTGCGAAAATTTAAATTGGGAGCCTACCGTATGTCTTGTTTATTTTGCGCGTCGTGCTGTCTTCGGTCTTCGATCATCGTCTTGATCTTCACCTTCAGTCTTTAAGAGTTGTCTTCAAGCTTTGGATTGCAGTTCCTCAAGTCTTCAAATGATGGTTGAAGGCTAGTCTATGAATGTATGGAGGTGTATATGAGTGTATAAGAAGCTAGGGTTTAATGTATGGTGGCTAGGGCTTGGAAAACCTAGGGAAGCTAGGGTTTTGGAGGTGCTCGAGCTCTGTATATCGAATTATATGATTTTTAGGTTGAGTTTACAGATCCTCCTCACGTTGAATGAGGCTCTGTATTTATAGAGATTGGACAACGCTGGCACCAGGCCAAATTTTATACTGGCGCCACTAAGAGTGGCGCCAGGCCATTTTTTGGCTTGGCGCCACTACTAGTGGTGCCAGCCAATTAGGAAATGTTTAAAGTCGGCAAGCAACGTAACTTTGACTAGATTTGGGCTCTTGTACTAGTGACTACCATGCAATTTTTAGCCTGGCTTCACTAGGAGTGACTCCGGAAAGTCCGGGAATGATTTAAAGGAGCCGGGAATGACCCGGAAGGCCGGAAAAGAGCAGGAACACTTAAAATAGTGTCCTGGAGGTATTTGATTTGAAAAGTGAGGATAAGATGTGTCAGAAAGATTGACCGGGCCTTTAGGGGCGAAACGGTCAATCGGACCGGGAAACTGCCGAGACAAACTCGGACTGTCCCGGAAGAAGACTTGGGATCTGAAAACATTATTTAGAATGTTCCCAGAGGTTGCTGGTTTGATTCCCAAAGCCGGCGTGGTCGGAAAAGGAGACCGGCCCACCAGGGGCACAACGGTCATTTTGTACCGGGTTTGCCGGAACTGACTTGGAATGATCCGGAAAGGTAAAGGAAGGTTGAGAACACTATAAAAAGTATTCTCGGGAAATTACCGGTTTGATACCCAGAGCCAGTGTGGTTCCCGGGGCGTTCGGATGCCTAAGGGCAAAATGGCCATCTTGACCGGAAAGTCTCGGAAAAGGTCCAAAGAACAGTTTGGTCATTTTTTACCAAAGTGGGCTAACAAACACTGGTGTTGACCTGGATTTTGAGTATTTTCGCCACTCTAACAGTGGTCGTCGCGACACAGGGGTTTGTTGCCAATTCCCTATATCGACCTATTTGTGAATATTTCCGCTACTCTAACGGTTTTGTGAGTAGTTTCGCTACTCGGACCGTCTCAAGGAACAAACTGTCTCGAGAGAGGGACTGGAAAAGGGTCTTACCGTCTCCAAGGAGACGTGCCTGGATTGGAACCGTCTCGAGGAATAAACTGTCTCGAGAGTGGGATTGGAAAGGGGACTTATCGTCTCCGAGAAGACGTGCCTGGATTGGAACCGTCTCGAGAAATAAACTGTCTCGAGAGTGGGGTTGGAAAGGGGACTTATCATCTCCGAAGAGACGCGCCTGGATTGGAACCATCTCGAGGAATAAACTGTCTCGAGAGTGGGATTGGAAAGGGGTCTTACCGTCTCCGAAGAGACGTGCCTGGATTGGAACCGTCTCAAGGAATAAACTGTCTCGAGAGTGGGATTGGAAAGGGGACTTATCGTCTCCGAGGAGACGTGCCTGGATTGGAACCGTCTCGAGGAATAAACTGTCTCGAGAGTGGGGTTGGAAAGGGGACTTATCGTCTTCGAAGAGACGCGCCTGAATTGGAACAGTCTCGAGAAATAAACTGTCTCGAGAGTGGGATTGGAAAGGGGTCTTATCGTCTTCGAGGAGACGTGCCTAGATTGGAACCGTCTCGAGAAATAAACTGTCTCGAGAGTGTGATTGGAAAGGGGACTTATCGTCTCCAAGGAGACGTGCCTGAATTGGAACCGTCTCGAGAAATAAACTGTCTCGAGAGTGGGGTTGGAAAGGGGACTTATCATCTCCGAAGAGACGCACCTGGATTGGAACCGTCTCGAGGAATAAACTGTCTCGAGAGTGGGATTGGAAAGGGGTCTTACCATCTCCGAAGAGACGTGCCTGGATTGGAACCGTCTCGAGGAATAAACTGTCTCGAGAGTGGGATTGAAAAGGGGACTTATCGTCTCCGAGGAGACGTGCCTAGATAGGAACCGTCTCGAGGAATAAACTGTCTCGAGAGTGGGGTTGGAAAGAGGACTTATCGTCTTCGAAGGACGCGCCTGGATTGGAACCGTCTCGAGGAATAAACTGTCTTGAGAGTGGGATTGGAAAGGGGTCTTATCGTCTTCGAGGAGACGTGCCTGGATTGGAACCGTCTCGAGGAATAAACTGTCTCGAGAGTTGGATTGGAAAGGGGACTTATCATCTCCGAAGAGACGTGCCTGGATTGGAACCGTCTCGAGTAATAAACTGTCTCGAGAGTGGGATTGGAATCAGAAAGGAAAGGACAATGCCCCTAAGGGCATTTTGGTCATTTTGCCTCTATTTGGGCCTGACAAGCCCGCGAAGCGATGGACAGACAGGATTTGGACCTAAAGAATTGGTTTCAATTGAAACATGCCCACAATGACTTGAAAACAAGTCTGGACGGAGTGTAGACTGCCGAGCGGTCAAAAAATGGGGTGCTTACACTTTACACTGGTGTTTATGCTGATGAAGGACCATTATTTCATGTGTTCTTCCCTATATAATTCTTGTATTATATTTTTGTATACGAGTTTAGATTGTATGTAATTTTTGTATTATATTTTTGTATAAGAGTTTAGATCAAAATCAGATTTGTAAATAGTATAGACCAATTTGCTTCTCAATTTGAATATACAAATATATACATATGTATGTATTTATACAGCTTGTTTTGTGTAATTACTTAATAAGATCTTGAGATTTCTTCTGGCTTTATCTATATATATCTTGCTCGTCTGTTCTGCATTTCTTTATTACATGTCAGGCTTATGAAACGTAGAATAGCAATCAAACATTTGGCTTCACCAGCCTCACGTGATTATCTTCAATAATTTGGTTTTTAATCATGCATTTGAAAATTCTGGTTACCCATTGTTCTTTACTAGAATTTTTATTTTGTTATTTTTTTTATCTTTATATGTTCAGATGTTCGTTGATGAGAAGTGTGTCAAATTCAGATCAACAACAAGAGTTTGATTGCTAACAGTGATTCTCACAGTTTCCTAAGTTAAGGTATAGTTTGATATCTTCTCGTTGAACAAAGAATTAATGAAGAATAAAGCAGCAAAAAATTAAAAGCTCAAGATTTCAATTTTCTTGCTTCACAGAAAATTAGAAAATTTAGTTTCCCCTTTAAAATTCAAAGTACAAAATAAATGAGTATATCAATGAAATAAGAGAAGTTACAAAACCAGTAATTATAACTTCCTTGCTTTACCCACAAAATGGCAATGAAAATACCAACATTTTTCTTCAAATTGATAAATCAAACAACATTCCCTAACCACTGAGTTTATTTTTTGCCGTACGCATATTAATTAGCTGTGATTTAACCCATTCCTGTTAAACTACTAATTTTGAGAGGATTATAAATTTATACATTTTCCCCAAAACACACGAATAAACCAGAATTAGAACGACTTTCATTGAATTTTTCAACTTCACTCGTCTGATTCCAAATTTTATTTTCAATCTTATTAACAACTTATTTCCAACTTTGACAATTCTGTAAGAAACTTCATATGTAAAAATTATTATCATTCTTCTGATCAATAACTATTATTGAAAGTTTTCATATAAAGAAAAAACATTTAATCATTTTTATCAACTCAGTTCAACAAAATTAGTGGCAAAAGACCTCCTAATTCAATGACATCTTCTTGTTGTTTAATTAATATGTGTTCAATCTTTATTTTTAGTTGCATATTTTGCCTGAAGCGCGTGGCTGTTGAATATCTCATAATTATTTTTTATTATTACTTGCTACCATGTACATTGATTGGGAAAAAAAATGAGAAAATTTACAAGTGGTACACCCACTTGTTAAATATTATGATAAAATGAGAAAATTAATAATTAACAAATATTTTAATTTACTCAATTACGCATCTTCTAAATGGTCATTTGGATAATGTTCTGAATTCAACTGTGTAGTGTACCATACAATTCAATGTGTAGTGGGCAATCAAACTTTCCTTGTTTTTGTTTGTCTGTTGTAACTCTGTTTCTGTTTATTGAATTTTCTACTTATCATTTTTTGCATGTAATGAAATTTCATTCTTTCATATTGCATCTAAACTATAAATATAATACAAATGACTCAAAATGTATAACACTTAAGTAACTTTATATGTTTTTGTGATATAATTTGTAGCTATCAGGTTCGTTGTTCTATCAAGGTTGTCTTCTTAGTGCGTTATCAGGTATAAGTTTATACTTATTCCAGTGATTATTATTTTTTTTATGAAAATGCTTTTTTTATGTGACATTTACATTCATTGATCTTTATAATTTATTCACACCTAATGCACTATATTAATGATTTTTTAAAAGTATTTTTAGGTATTTAGTAACTTCATAAATTGCTAATAATTATCTAATATTTATATAATATCTGATATTTAGTTTTTTCCGATTCTAATTTATGTGTTGTTTTACTTTGCTGTAGTCATTTCAATATAAGGGTTGATGTTGTTTTTAATTTATGTTCGTAGATGAAATCTTTAATTATTAATTTGTGGAACCTTTATATGGCTGATAATATTAAAATCTTAAATGTTACATTCCAAAAAATATAATCAGAAATGACAAAAACTGAAAAACCTGCTGCTCAAGAAGATGCTCAGAGCTACCAAATTTATAGTGAGTAATAGCATTCTTAATTATTAACAGTATAGCTTATATAATTATATTCTAACTGAATGTTACAGTAATATATATTTCAAATTGTTCCCAAACTCAATTAATTATACAAATTTATATTTTAACAGAAGAGGAGCAAAGAAATAAAAGAAATAGGCGACAACGCGAAGCATATGCGAAGAAGAAGCAATTGCACATCAATCAAAACGAACCTTCCTTCGGTATTATATATTAAAATCATTATATAGTTCTTATTATAAAAATATATAAAACAACAAATACATTTTTATTACAATTACTGTTATCTTATTTAAATACTTACTCTGAAACTGAAATTATAATAACACCAAGAACAAAAAAAGAGCTTCATAGAACAAACAAAAAATACAAAATACAAAATCACTACAATTATCATTACATTAATAAATACACAATATTACAATAATATTTTTTTTCTTTCAATTACTAAATCATTACAATGCTATATTGCTTCAGTGTTGCCTTTAAATATTTTAACCGTCGTTACTGGAAGAAACAGCAATACAGGCTGCTCTAGCACTAATGATTTTGGTTAGCACTCTTGTCACAAAATTCAAACTTATATTAATATATTCAACTTCTAAATACAAAATCCATATCTTTACCTGTGGCAAAAATTCAGGATGTCCAATTTCATTTTATTTATTAAAATAGGTTCAACTTCAACAGAAATCACAGAGATACAAACTTCTGAAAGTAAGTTTTCCTATAGAATTTTTATTCATTAAACTCTTCTTATTCTAATTAACTTATAAAGAAATTATTACTCATTATGTAGGGAGTCAAATCAAACGGTCAAGAAAAAGTTCTAATCCTATGCAACATTCTACTCCTACTGAAGCTACAATCTTACCACCTACAAGTTCTTGTCAACATTGCAAAGCAATCAAATTCTATCTTGAACCTAATTCGTTTTGTTGTATGAACAGACAAATCTTATTAGCTTCTCTCAATACTATGCCAGAACTTGACACATTATATACTATAAATATTGAATAAGCAAAAAATTTCCGAACATATAACAGTTGTTTTGCTTTTACATCCTTTGGAGTTAAATATGACAAAGAATTGTCTAAGAGAAACCATGAAATTTATACTTTCAGGATCCAAGGCCAAGTTTATCACTTCATAAATGAATTTTAGCCAGCCAATGATAACCTCTCTTATTTGTAGCTATATTTCTATGACACTGACCATGAGGTTCAAAACAGATTGAAGTTTTTTGATAGATTACTACCCTCTATTGTGGATAAACTTATTCAAATTCTCCATCAAAATCCTTATTCTACCTTTTTTAGAAGTCTTTCAAATATAGCAAATCTAAACACTCATTCTATTGTCATTAGATATGATGCTGGTTTAGATCAAAGAGTATATAATCATCCTGTAGCATCACAAGTTGCAGCTATTTGGACTGAAAATGAATCTATGGGTCAACAAAGAGAGAGAGATATTATCATTCAACAAATTTCTGGCCATAGTGAAAATGTCCATTATTATTTTGGGTGTTATGATCTTTTACAGTATCCATTGTTATTCCCTCTTGGTGAAAGTAGATGGTATCATGGAATACAAAGGATTAATAAAACAAAGGCAGATAACACTTGTGATAGACAATTTCTTGTATGTCCTAATGAAATACAATCTGCCTCTCATCTCCTCGTAAAAGAATCAAAAGGTACTATATTCATAAATATAGTACTCTTCTAATATAAGTTCCTTTAGGTTTTCTGCTTAATTCCTTTGGCTCTTATACTGAATTATCTCTACTTTCAGTGCTCAAACAAAAAGTTAAAAATAGAACCATGGTTTTCTGTCGTGAATATTATTGTTACAAGTTGCAAATGCGACCAAATCACTATTCAGTTCTTCTACACTCTGACCGTTTGTTTCAGCAGTATTGTGTTGACATGTATGTGAAAATAGAAACATCAAGATTGCAATTTTTCCGTAGCAACCAATCTCAAATTAGAATTGATTTATACCAAGGAGTTATTGATAGTGTTTCTATAAGTGAAGATAAAGGTTCAAGGGTTGGCCATAGAATTATTCTTCCGCCATCATTTATAGGTGGTCCAAGAGATCTTCGTCGTCACTATGTTGATACAATGGCATTAGTTCAGCGATATGAAAAACTAGATATTTTTCTCACAATGACTTGTAATCCATCATGGCCAGAGATCAGAACACATTTAAGCCCAAATGAAGAAGCCTAAAATAGACCAGATTTGACTGCTCGTGTGTTTAGAGCAAAGATGGAACAATTATTAGATGATGTGACCAAAAAACAAATATTTGAAAAAGTTGCAACGTTTGTCTATGTTATAGAATTCCAAAGAAGAGGTCTTCCACATATGCACCTATTAGTTATTCTAGAAAATGGTTACAAGCTATTATCTCCAGAGAGTTATGATCGTATTGTCTGTGCTGAACTTCCAAATGAAAAAGAAAATCCTCACTTATTCTCTATGGTTGTTAAGCATATGATACATGGACCTTGTGGTGAGTTAAAGCCAAATAATGTTTGTATGAGAAAAGGAAAATACAAAAATCATTACCCCAAATCTTTTGAAGAGGTAACAAAAACTTTTAAAGATTCATACCCTCTATATAGGCGGCGAAATGATGGTCAAAAAGTAGAAGTTCAATCCCAACTTCTCAACAATTGCTGGGTAATTCCCTATAATTCATATCTACTTGCAAAGTATGATTGTCACATTAATGTGGAGGTCTGCTCAACAATCAAAGCTGTTAAGTACCTGTAGAAATACATCTACAAGGGTCATGATAAAGTCAATTATCATATTGTTGAAGAGAAACAATCAAATATTATAGATGAAATCCAGCAGTTTCAGTCAGCAAAATGGATTTCTGCTCCAGAAGCAATATGGAGAACTTATACATTCTCTTTAAATGATATATATCCATCGGTAATACATCTTCAAATTCATCTAAAAAATTATCAGTTTATTACTTTCAAAACTTCTGATAATTTAAATTCTATATTGAAGAATGACATGTGTTCAAAAACAATGCTGACAGAGTTCTTCTCAATGAATGCAACAAATAGAAAAGCAATAGATGCCAAATTTTTATATAGAGAATTCCCTTAGCATTTTGTTTGGTCTCAACAAGATAAAATCTGGAATGCTAGGAAAAAAGGAAAAGTTATAGGACGAATTGTAACTACACATCTAAGCCAAGGTGAAACATATTATCTTCGGCTACTTTTGAATAACACCAAAGCACCAAGATCATTTAAACATCTTGGAAATGTTAATGGTATAATAACAAAAATATTTCGCGAAGCTGCACTTCTGCGAGGGCTTTTGGAATCTAATAATCATCTTGAAAAGTGTTTTCAAGAAGCTTCTACATATCAAATGCCTAATTTATTGAGACAATTGTTTACAACTATTCTTGTTCACTGTGCACCTAATAATCCTAAACTATTATGGGAAAAATTTGAAAATTATTTGTCAAAAGATTTTGTTAGAACAATATGTTTATCAAAGCAGCAAATTCAAATTAAAGTTCTTCAGAGTATAAATTCAGTTCTTCAATCAATGGGAAGAGATATTACAGAGTTCAATCTTTGCTCTAAACAATGTATTGTATCTCAAAGTAATGACATATGCAGAGAAATAGAAGAAGAAATGAACATTGTTGTTTCTGAAATTGATTATCAATCAATTGCATTATTATCTCCAGAACAACGCATTGCATTTGACATTATAATTGAGAGAGTATTTTCAGAACAACATGGCTGTTTTTTCATAGATGGCCCAAGAGGTATTGGTAAAACTTTTCTCTATAAAGCACTATTAGCTACAATTAGATCAAAGCATTACATTGCTTTAGCAACTGCATCATCTGGTGTAGCTACTTCTATTTTACCAAGTGGTCGTACAGCTCATTCACGTTTTAAAATACTTATTCATCTAAAGATTTCTAAATCTTACAACGTAGGTAAACAAACTGGTTTGGCACAACTTTTGAGAAAAGCTAAACTGATCATTTGGGATGAAGCACCTATGGCTAGACGCGAAAATATTGAAGCCCTAAATGATATGTTGAAAGATATTAATGATTCTAATTTATTGATTGGAGGCAAAGTGGTTGTTTTTTGTGGTGATTTTCGACAAATCCCATCAGTAATAGCAAAAGGCACAAAATTTGAATCTATTGATGCAAGTTTAGTGAACTCTTACATATGGAAATCTTTAGAGAAGATCAAACTGACAACAAATATGCGAGCAAAACATGACTTAAGTTTCAGTCATTATTTGTTGCAGATTGGAAATGGAACAGAACCAGTAGATAACAACAAAAGAGTTTGTCTGCCTACTTCTATGACTATCCGTAGATCAACAAAATCACAGAACATCAATTCTCTTAACTATTTGATCGATGCAATTTTTCCAGAGCTTTAAAAAACTTCAATACATCCAATTTCAATGATCAATTGTACTGTGCTCACACCAAAGAATGATTGCGTTGATGAAATAAATAGTCTTCTGATTGAAAATTTTCCAGGTCCAATGTGAGAATATACAAGTATTGATAAAACACTTGACCCTATTGAGCAAGACCAATATGAAGATTTCTTGAATTCTTTTTCACCCAATGGACTTCCCCCTCATCACTTAATGTTGAAAAGAAATTCTCCTATCATTCTGCTTTGTAATGGAACTCGTCTTATCTGTCAAGATTTTGAAGATCATATTATTTGTGCACAAATTACTGTTGGTGATCACAAAGGACAAGTTGTTTTTTTACCTCGAATACCATTAGAACCTTCTGATCAACAAAAATACCCAGTGCAATTTACTAGGACACAATTTTCAATAAAATTGTGTTTTGCAATGACAATCAACAAAGCACAAGGTCAAACTTTAGAAAAAGTCGGTTTATACTTATGAGAACCTGTATTCTCTCATGACCAGCTATATGTTGCTCTATCACGAGCTACAACTGCCTCTGCCATTAATATCTTGATTGAACCAACTTATGAAGGAGATACAAATGAAAATTACACCAGGAATGTTGTGTACAAAGAACTTTTAACTCTTGCACAGGTTACCGATTTCTGATATCTACGTTTTTTGTAACCTTCTAATTTAGCATTTTCATGTAAAGTTAATATATATGTGCACATATTATATCAACCGCTTTACTTTTCCCTGCACTTTATATATTATCTAGTATAATTTGAAACCTAATTTCATTTCTTCTTATTTGCAGGATGGCTGATGAAATTACGCCAATAAAAAACATAACAAATTTGGCAAGGAATTGGAAAGAAAAAGTTTATGTGCTTGAGAAGTGGGAGCCTCACTTTGCAAAAAATGAGACACTTTGATATCAAAAACTCATTCTCAGTGACCAAGAGGTAAATCAACAAAGTTTTCTATTAGTTAATATATTCATACTAATCAACATATTTTCCTTACTTGTTCCCATATATATTCCCACCTAAATATACAGTTTAAAATTATATTACTTACTCCTATAAACATTTGTGCTATATATATTATTAATATAACTCTTACTGTCAATAAGTTCTAAAAGTAATTTACTACTTTAACATAGTACTTAAGTGCACATAGCCATATTCAAAGTTTTAATTCAGAAATTTAAAAATAACTTTTAACTACTATTCATAATATATTATTAAACTAATTTTTCATGCTCACAGGGTACTCGAGTACAAGCAACCATATTTGAAACCTTAATTGACACATTCAAAGACACACTCCAAGTTTTCAAATCATACTATATATCCAATGCTGGTGTGAAATTTGCTCACAAAAATCATTGCATTGTTCCACACTCATGGCAATGGACAATTCATGCAAGCACGCTGATTCAACTTGCTGAAACAAATGATGATAAAAAGCCTATTGAACAACTTGAGTTCACTAGATTCAATCACTTCACTGATCATGTAACACACAATCAGAAATTAGTAAGTATTCTGAATCATAAATTGATTTTCTTAGCAACAAAAAAACATAAAAAAATGACTACTTATTATAAATTTTTTGGTTAGCCATTTTAGCAGCTGTCACTCACATCAAGCCACCAAAGACAGTGAAAACACAAATCGGTGAATCGACTGCTCAAAAAGTTATTGTCATTGACCAAGAGTAAGATTTATAAACTTTAACTTTTATGTTAAACAAATTATACAATAATTACACTCTTTTTTTTCAACAAAACACTTCCAACTATTATGACTTTGTGGGATCAATATATTCAAAATGAGGGTGCAAAACTCTCAGCAATTGGTAATTCCTTTCCTGTTTTCATTGAAATCAGACTGAAAGTTACATCTTACTATGGTAATTATATTCTTATATTAATAATATCATCTAGATTTAAAAACGTTTCAATATTTAATGTTTTTAATCTTATTATCATTTAGATCGTCATAAATCAAATATAATAATAACACTATATTTTTTAACTCAAGTCAAAATCAAATTTAAAATGTGACATCTTTTTCTCACAGACTTGTCACTTTCAACAAGACCAAGAAGCAGTTTCATCGTAAATCCTGACCTTCCCGCTGCTCATACACTACAATCATGGTAAGCTTCCCTCTAAATTTGTATCAATCACTCATGTACTTGTAATATAACTAACTAACAAGTTTTACACTACTATAGGTGTATACAAAATGAAGATACTATGAAAACAATGTCACTAATAGCACAAAGTCAATCTCCAAGGAATCAAACACCAACACCTAAAGCTGAAAAAATTGTTAACATTCTAACAATTCTAAATTGTCCTGATACGGTAAGATATAAAATTTTATTTTAAATAGTTTCATATAAATTGTAAATCTACTTAACAAAAACTTTAATTTTCACAGCAACACCAAAAGTTTTACTGGATCAAAGCAAGAATGTCAATTGTTTCATTTCATCAGACATTTTGGTATATGAGCTGCAATAATTGTTTTAAATCTATTAGTACAACATACCAAATTGTGTTTGACTGCCTTCAATGTAAAACCAACAAAATTCTTGCACACCCAAGGTAAAAATTTAAATAGCATCAAATTTATTTATTTTTATAATTCTTTTCCACTTCAACAAATTACATGTCATTAACATTATGCACTCATAGGTTAAAGTTTGAAATTCAAGTGAAAGATAGATCTGGTTCAATGATGGCAACTATATTCCATGATTATGCAGAAGAGTTTTTCTCTTTGAATAGTGTAGAACTAATGAAACAAATCTCAAAGGTACTGCTACTTCAAATAAATTGTTTTTTTACTGCTATTTTAATTCCTTACATCTAAATTTATTTTTCGCATAATAAAAAAAGGATGGAAAGCTATCCAATAAAGCTTTCGCAAAATTGTCTATTGAAGAAGAATATATCATACAAATCAAGCCCCATCAATACCAAATGTGGGGATCATCAAAGCTCCAGTTTATTATCACTTCTATCAATAGCACTAATGATAACACTGCCACACCAACAGCTCTTTCAGCAACTGCCTCCGTGCCAGAAAATGCAGATTCGAAAGCTAAGAAAAAACTTTTTCAAGATGATACTTCAGCTGATCATATTTCACCCACTGGAACTTCTTTTGAAACAACCTCTGCTTGAATCCATTTCTAAAACCTTAGAGCTATGGTCTTTTTGAAAACTTTCTAACATAGTAACAACTTTTTATTAAACTGTAATGTTGTTGATATGTTAATATGTTATGTTTTAACTTTCATGCTGCTGTAGAATATAATGTATATTTTGGTTGAATGTAAATAAAATATGTAAATCTTTATGTAATTTACAATATCTTGTAATGTAAGCTAACATATAAGATATCTCCTAACTTTAATATTTATTTATTATTTGCCAAATTTCAATTATCATGTTACATTGGAATTCTATTAACATCATATGTTAAGAAAAATTGCAGCAAATTGAATATTAAAGATATTTTGCGGCTCCAATGTTCAAAGCCCACTACATGCTTAAGTTCACCATCAAAGGTACAATTTTCATTATTTGTTCAGCTTTTATTTCCTATGCTACATATATATAAAGCATGGATGCAAGGATTTTCAGACGTGGCAAAATTTGCTTTTTGACCTTTTTTAGGGAAGCCCATTACCATCATTTGGGATGTGCTCAGCAAATCTTATCTCCTTCGGTAATAACTCTTATCTCTTTTCTCTTTTATATAACGTATACATTGATTTCTTTGAACGTTCAAAACGGTATTACAATGCATATAGACAAGTATCTGTCGGGTCTCGTGGCAACCAACGACAATCAATGATTGACAATGACTTTGACCAGACCACTTCATTGCTCTTACCTACCACTCATCCTTATTGTTTTTTTGCTTTATAGATATTTATTTTTATACTCTGCAATCTATTTGCACGCCAGGGTTTTTTCTGCTTCCTTTCTTCAAACATCATCTTCAAAGGTAATCTTGCAACGTGTCATTTTCTTCTTCTATCTTCTAATCTGTGTAGGTTTATTTTGTTTTCATCTTCCTTTTCACAAGCGAAGATCAAATCTTCATGAATTATTGATCAAAATCAAATTATCGTGTAACATTTTTGTATTTTCTACTTGAACTTTTTATTTTCTTGTTCTTGTTCTTCTTGTTCTTCGCATGTCTCTAGCTTACTCATGTTTTTTTTTTTTTTTTTTGTCTTTTCATTAGGGAAGATCACACCTAAAAATTCTTTTTCCTATATTTTTGTACTATTTTCTGTTTTTCCAAAAATTATATGCGGTGAAGATTTTCATTTCTTCTTCCTTTGCTATATATTTATGATCATATATATGTATAATGACTTGTGGTATTTTCTCTTTGAATATTCATTTTTGTTGTTCAACTCTCAGCTTTCTTGCTCAACTTTAGACGCTAATAAAGACATTGTCACTACATAGTGTCACCTCCATCAAAGCTATATATAAAGCATACATGCAGATTTTCAGCCATGGTAAATGTTCATTTTTGCCGTTCAACTCTCAGATTTGTTGCTGCACTTTGGAGGCTAATAATGATATTTTCACTGCATAGTACTAGGTCCGTTTTCGACCTAGCTTATTTTTGTGTGTTCTCATTATAACTAAATTTTATCATTTTTACGTTTTAAATGCATATATGTTTTCCTTTTTTTTTAATTTTCATACAAATCTAAAAATATTTTCCACTATAAATAAACAACTAAATTATAATTACTCAAAATATATAGACTATATCTCTTCATTTGCACACTCATACTATTTTTATAAAAAAAATATTCTAAAATAAAAATATTTATGCAACAAAAATATTTTAACTATATTACATAACTGACAATGATGAGCATTATTTCTCCCAAAAATAAAATAAAATAAGGAAGCATCAATGTCCTACTTTCCTATTGTGGGGCAATTCAAAGGGTTAATGAGAAATATATTTAATCAACATATTTTCTCATAAGCAACTGACTTTGCAGCCATAGAAGCCATGGATAACTTGTGAATATGAAAATCTGAGCCAGTATAATATTTTATTTTTGCTTACTTTTCCTCATAAATTTACTATAATTTTCACTTATCACTCAACTGTTATATTTTATAACACCATCGCACAAATTAATTAAAAAAATTTCTCCTCTTCTTTCTCTTTAATATTATTATCTACAATCATATTCACTAATAAAGATTCTTTCTCCCACCTACCAATTAAGACAATTGTAAAGCTCAATACTTTTTTATTCTTCTCTTTATTTACAGGTATGTCATTTCTGTTTAATGTTACCAATATTTCTGTTTTTCTTCTCAAATAAAAAAATTAGAAATTTGTTAGTGTTGCTGTTTCAGATGACAGAACACTATATCTGACAAATACTTTATAAAAATAAAAACTTAAACCAAAGAACAATTTATTGTTCCTTACACAACAAACACCAATCCTAATAATTATTATTTACCTATTTAACAAATTAAATTACACAAATATAATTCTATGAAATTTAGCCTCCACTTCTAATGTGTTTTTCTTAAATACATAGCCAAACTAATAGGGTCAATCCATCAAGTCAGGCGAATTTGTTTACCATAATATCTAATTATAGTAACTTTTGGACATTCAAATTTCTGCAGCATAGGCTTTATGTATTAGTTCCAAAATTATGATAACTAAATGTTCATTCTCTTTCCAATTATTGTCACTAAATCTTCTTTCTATTTAAAATTTAGCCCATTATTTTCTCTTATTACTTTACTTTTCATCCAATTCAATCTCATTGCATCATTTTTCTTGTCTTGCTATCATACTTTCAAATTTCATTCTTGTCATTACATCATCTACTATGTTTTTTTGCAAACGAAATTTACAACACTTTAGAACTATATCATACTTGAATAATTTTGTAATTTTTTAAAAGTTTGCTTTATCAATCACAAGTTACAACTTTAAACCACAAACCTTCATAGAATTATTCCTAAGTTACTTAAAAAGATCATCTTCCCTCTCATAGGTGTAACTATCATTACAATTAATATTTTGTGCAAACATAAATAACATTTTCTTGTGTCTATTTAATATATTTCCTTTAGAAAGGTAATATTTAAAAATAATGATCTATGAAAATAAAATTAATTAGTGACAATAATTACTTTATAAAAACATAAAGTACTCACCTATATTTCTCACCAATTACATCTATTTCCATAGCTCATCCTTTCCAAATCTTACCTTTTTAAACAAAATACACATTACTTAAATAACAATACAAAATATATTTAAATTCAAAGTCAAAATACAAACTTTAAAATCCTCTCTAAATGATAAACATTATACAACAACTCTTCATTAACAACATTTCAAAAAACACTAAAATCCTAAACCTAAACCTCATTGGTCACCTATAAATATTTCTCCACCCTCATTTTGTTATGATAAAGAACTTAACAACACATAAAAAATTATATAAACAAAATTTTTAATTAATTAAATCTACTTTTAATAAGTTTAGCTTTTGGATAATTTCTTCATCAACTTTTCAACATAACACCAAAATCATATTTCTTGACAGATTTTACATTTAGCTTCATCAATAGGCATATATTGCTCAATGTATATTATCTAGCTTTTCATCTATATCTTAGTTTCAAATCAACTTACACATATAACACGTTACTAAAAATAAAAATACAAATATATCTCATAACTTTTAGCTATGTTCTTTGGGACATGTAATGCATCATTATTTGTATTAAGAAACTAATATAATCTTTTCCTTATAAATATACCCTTACATTGTATTAATTACTATGTACAAATATTTATGTTAAGCATGTCCCAAAAAACATCAATCATCAACATTTTAATTAAAAAATACAAACTAATCTCTTTCTAAAAACACCATTATCTATTTAATAATCCTAACCATATACTAAAAAATTAAAAATGAATTTTTTTTTGTTAGTATAAGATGCTACCAATTTTTTATGTTCAATGTAAAACCTAAAATATAAAAACAAACCAACTAAATCAATGAAAAAAAATCAGTAGCATCTCAAACCAACAAGAAGTCTTTCATCATTATTCTTGTTGTTAAAAAATACAAGACTTTTACAACTCAAGTGCTTTAGATACACTCTTCGATTGTTACATTTGTGATATTTGAAATTAACTCTGCACTTTCCAACTCATATAGTGTCATCTCTTGTACTTAAGTGCATCCATCTCTTTTTGTATTTCAATTTTTGTGTCAACCACATCCTTCAATCTTTCTACAATTGTTTCATGTCTCATATTTCATATTTACTCTGCACAACTCATATAGTGTCATCTTTTGTAGCTTCCATCTTTATAGAATTGTGTAATTGTGCTATTCTTTATATGTTAAAAATCAAATACACTTCTTTTCTTTTACAGATGAAATAATCAATTTCAATTATTCCATCTCTCATATTTCATGATCACTCCACAGTTTCAAAGTCATATACTCTCATATCTTCAATTTCAATTATTCCATCTCTCATATTTCATGTTCACTCCACAGTTTCAAACTCATATACTCCCACCTCTTATAATTAAATGTAGTTAGCTCTTTTTTAATTTTAAATTTTGCACCAATCACATGATTCCATGTTTCTATAATCTTGTAATTACACTACCATTGATATGTTAAAAATCGCATAGCTTTCTTTTCTTCTACAGCTCACATATTGCTAGCTAATGCTAAACAGATCTTAAGGTGCATAAACCAATTTAATTTTACTACAAGCTGGTAAATACCATGAATTGCCATCTCTTGTACTTAAGTGCATCCAACTCTTTTCTATTTCAATTTTCTTGTCAGCCACATCCTTCAATCTTTTGCAATTGTTCTATCTCTCATATTTCATATTTATTCTATACAACTCATATAGTGCCATCTTTTGTAGCTTCCATCTTCATAGAATTGTGTAATTGTGCTATTCTTTATATGTTAAAAATCAAATACACTTCTTTTCTTTTACAGATGAAACAATCAATTTCAATTATTGCATCTCTCATATTTTATGTTCACTCCACAGGTTCAAAGTCATATACTGCCATCTCTTCAATTTCGATTATTGCACCTCTCATATTTCATGTTCACTCCACAGTTTCAAAGTCATATACTGTCATCTCTTATAGTTAAATGTAGTTAGCTCTTTTTCTATTTCAATTTTTGCACCAATCACATGATTCCATGTTTTTATAATTGTGTAATTACACGACCATTGATATGTTAGAAATCTGTGTAATTACACTACCATTGATATGTTAGAAATCGCATACCTTTCTTTTCTTCTACAGCTCACATATTCCTAGCTAATGCTAAACCCATCTTAAGGTGTATCAATCAATTTAATTTTACTACAAGTTGGTAAATACCATGACCTCCCATCTCTTCTACTTAAATGCATCCAATTCTTTTTGTATTTCAATTTTTGTGTCAGCCACATCCTTCAATCTTTCTACAATTGTTCCATCTCTCATATTTCATATTTGCTCTGCACAACTCATATAGTGCCATCTTTTGTAGCTTCCATCTTTATAGAATTGTGTAATTATGCTATTGTTTATATGTAAAAAATCAAATACACTTCTTTTCTTTTACAGATGAAATAATCAATTTCGATTATTGCATCTCTCATATTTCATGTTCACTCCACAGTTTCAAAGTCATATACTCCCTTCTCTTCAATTTCGATTATTGCATCTCTCATATTTCATGTTCACTCCACAGTTTCAAAGCCATATACTGCCATCTCTTATAGTTAAATGTAGTTAGCTCTTTTTCTATTTTAATTTTTCCACCAATCACATAATTCCATGTTTCTATAATTCTGTAATTACACTACCATTGATATGTTAAAAATCACATACCTGTCTTTTGTTCCACAGCTCACATATTCCTAGCTAATGCCAAATAGGTCTTAAGGTATATCAATCAATTTAATTTTACTACAAGCTGGTAAATAGCATGACCTGATTTCTATCTCCTGCTAATATGACAACTAGCTTGGTTTGCACCAAATATTTTCATGCGAATAATGAATGCTTGCTTTCTTTGTGGTATTTTCTTTTGACACAACTATGCTAGATTGAAGATTAGTTTTCTTCCCAATTTTGTTTAAGTGTTAATGTCTAATTGCTTTCCAGTCAGCTTGCAACTTCTTACTTGACTTCTGTTTATATACACCAGAAATATCTAAAAAAACTTGCAAACATATTGCAATATACAAGTGATGTCCTAAAATTATAAAAGCTATTTTATTATTGTATGCATATATCAATTTTTTTTCCCTAGGGGCACAAGCAAAGACGGGCGTTTAAACGAGTAAAAAATTACACAGTTAAAAACATCAGATGTCTATAAATTTCAAAAAGCATTGTTCACTTGAGTCAATAAGAAAAAATTATTTTTCTCACTATCCTAAAACATAAAGCCTTATTCTTTTTCCATATTGTAATAGATACATGCCTCTATTACTCGTCATATGCTCCATAGACACATGAAAACGTGCAAGATGTGTTTATTAATTTCCTCATACTTCCAATACACTGCTATTTCTTCAATCAAACTTCACTTACAAATATCGTTTCTTACGAACAAAACTCAAAACATTGATGCATGTAAACAGCAACTTCTCATAACTATAATGCCAAAATATTCTTAATCTTCATATCACACTGTTAACTAACAACTTAATTGTTTAAACCTCCAGGTGAACATACAGGTATCTACAGCCACTGCTTAAGTTCATAACTCAATGTGAACATACAAGTATCTAACAATTAATCAAATTCAACATTTTCTTGTACAAAATCATCTTTTGTGTGTTTCTATTCCTTGATGAGCAATTTAATGTATCTTCTCTACTTTAAAAGCATGTTTGCTTCCTGCATTTTCTATACAGTTTCTAAATTTGGTCTTTGCTATCAATTAAAACTAAACTTTACTTGGACACCTATTTAATGTCTCAACACATCAATTTTGTATTAAACCTACAAAATTAACTAATTCCAAGCACACATCTTATCACAGTTGGACATGTACTGTTGCACCTCATTATTTCTCTATAACCATATTGTCAAATTAAGCTTCTTGGCACAAATGAAACATATGTTCTTATATTGGAGTACTTTAGAAATCTTATCATAATGTCACAAATTTACGTCTCTATTACAAGTAGCAATTTATTTTTGGCCATATCTCAAAACATGGCAACAAACCATTCTTTTTTGAAACAACATATCTATCCTATTATTTAATTAATATTTTGAATTGTCTTCTTGCTTTCTGAGTAAGTACCAAAGTAAATATTAATTTTCATAGCAAAAATCACGTGGATTAAAAAACACAGGCTTGTGACATGGCCATTCTAAACCTTTTTTGCCATTAGTTGTTCTTGTGCCATATTCCTCATCTTTAATTTCTCCTCAACATGCAATTCTATTCAACCTTCACTTCTATACTAAAATCAACTTTATATACATGTCAGTCTAACTTGTTTTCATCATCTCATTTATTACTGCCATTCAAATTGTTCATTTCAATTGTAGTCTCATGCAACATCTTTCCTAATAGTATGAATTTTGAATATATAGTTAATATCTAATGTCAGTACAATTGCCTCTACGAAGTATTATCCACATGTAGTTTTTCTTAAACCTTTTCACAGCTTGAATTCAAATGATAAAGATTCCACAGCACATCAATGAAGTGATTAGTGTTTATTTGTTTATTTCATTTTTATAGCTCTAATGCTAAGCTAAATAGCCATTCAATTATGGTTAGTTCTATAATTCCAATTGATTGACCAGGCATTTTTTTAAACATCCAATTTCTAATTTAACTAACTTGTCATTGTACCCAGAGTCTTCCAAAATTCACACTTATATTTCAACAATGCAAACTGTTTTGGCTTTCTTAAATATTATGTCTACTATCATCATCTTCCTCATCTTTCTTTGCTCACAACATTCGTGGTTCTGCATAAAATTTATGATCTGTGACTAAATTCATGGACAACTTAACACTATCTATTATCACTCTTTTATGCTTATTCTCTGACACTTTCAATCTTCATGCTCTGACTACACTCATAACAAAGCTAACACTATCTATTCTCACTCTTTCATGCTTATTCTGTGGTACTTTTTATCTTCAACGCCAACTTACCATCTTTATGCAATTGTATGTAGCTTAAAGTACTCTATTAATAAATACAAATCTTTTCAATACAAAATATAAGGGCATAATTTGCATCTTCATCCACTTTTATCTGCGTGAAAATGCTCTATTAATAAATGAACATCTTTTGAAACTCCTTGCATCTATGTTTTATATATGCATACAATAAAAGACATTTTCTTTCATCCATTCAGCCAATTTCTGGCGAACTCAATCATACTTTTTCTGAAATAATAACTTGTTTCAAACTTTTCACACTACATCAACGTGTTCTGCTTTGATTTAATTGGTTATAACATCTTAAGCTTCATTCAAGTGGTCTTCACATCAATATTCCATAATACTTTACTCCTCATTATTGTCATTATTCGTTACTCTTATATATTATGTTCAGTCATGTATTATTTGAAACTAATTTCGCTTATGCATATATCTTATTTCAAATTCCCTATCCAGTTTCAAATGCATGCTACCAAGAACAAGAACATTCCTTATAAAACATCTACATGCATAACCTTCAACTTCGCGTACAAATTAGACCTTTATTTATGTCATCTACTTATTTTTAATTTTTAAACTTAAATTCTTTGAATTCTTATATTATGCTTCTTCTCTTCAACAATTGGTTTTAATACTTACGTGAGATATAATTTGTTTTCTCATTATCATCTCTCTTATTTCACGTATAAATTCCTTCACCAATATTCTTACGCAATAAAACAGTTACAAAATTCACGTATCTTTATAAACTGCTCAATTTTCTATTCCTCATTCTATTCTTATATAAATGACGTATTATTTCTTATGCTTTAATAGTTAGCATCATTTTGAATTCTACATGATCTAGCATTATTTTCAATTCTACATTAACTAAGAATTGAAACTTATATTACCTATAATGGGCACTAGATGGCGTGCCTTGCACGCCGTCTTCTCACTAGTTATATATAAAGAGCGAATGCTCTTCTACAGTAACTTTCGTCTCCCATTTTCATCCCCTATGAAGTGTCCTTTTTGCCCTTTCATTATTTTACTATTTTCTCTCTTCTTATCTTCTTTTTAAGGGGTAAAAATAGAAAACGATGCTAAATTTATATGTGTTGTGTATCTATCATCCCAATTATCAATGAAGAAGGCTTCATTGCTTTGGATCCCTTGAAATCTCCAGTTAGCCCCTTATTTTTATCTCTATTGTGCTTTATGCTAGGGTAATAATAAAAGTTCGGGACGATACAGATATTTTGTACGTATTATTATTTAATTAGGAGAACTTAATTGCCTTACTGTGAATATGACTAGCCAAGTCTTGTCCCTATAGGCTATCACACCGTATAATGAAATGATGATTTTCTCTAGGGCTTTTACCAAAATAGAATTATTTTATTCAATAAATATTAAACCAGGGTCACTTTCTCAATATTTACAAAACACTGGTTAGACGTCATTAACATTGACGCCTTTAAAAAAAGTGTCAATATTGATGACATTTTTAACTTTTATTTTCTGTAATAAGAATTGCATTTTGGAAATGAAAAATGAATTTCAAAAAAGAAACTAAAAACATCAATGCTATTGATGCTTTTATTAGTTTAATGAAAAGCGTCTTTAGCATTGATGCTTTTCAATTTCAAACACAAAGCGTCATTGCTAACGACGCTTTCATTAAAACGCTAAAAGCGTCATTGGCAATGACACTTTTATATTAGTAAAAAAAAATTTCAATTGTCATAGTAAAGCAGAACATGCCTTAACTCCCCGACCGGGATTTTGATGGACACACTGCCTACAATAGTAGGTCCCGTGTGCTAGCACTGTGCCGCGTGTCAAGTTTCGAGTGAAACAGAGTCCATTTGGCCGATTTGGCTCGCCAAACCCCAATTCCAACCTTATTCAACAACTCTAAGTGTCCAGGAGGAGAATATGCCTCCGATGGAAGCGTCGTTAGCGCCAGCAGGTCATGTGTGCTAGCACCATGTTACGTGTCAAGTTTTGAGTGAAACAGAGTCCGTTTGGTTGATTTGGCATCGTTGAACCCCGATTTTAACCTTATTCAACAATTTTAAGCGTTCGGGAGGGAAATATGCCCTAACTCCCCAACCGAGAGTTCGATGGACACGTCGTTAGCGCCAGCAGGTCTTATGTGCCAACACCGTGCTCTGTGTCAAGTTTCTAGTGAAACGGAGTCCGTTTGGCCGACTTGGCATCACCTACCCCCAATTCTAAACTTATTCAACAACTTTAAGCGTTCGGGAGGGGAATATGCCCTAACTCCCCGACTGGGACTCCGATGGACGCGCCGTAAGCAACAACAGGTTTCTATGCCAACACTGTGCTGCGTGTCAAGTTTCGAGTGAAATGAAGTTTGTTTGGCCAATTTGGCATCGCAGAACCCCTATTCCAACTCATTCAACAACTATAAGGGTCCGTGAGGGGAATATGCCCTAACTCTTTGACCGGAACTCCGATGGATGCACCGTTAGTGGCAACAGGTCTAGTGTGCCAGCACCATGCCTCGTGTTAAGTTTTGAGTGAAATGGAGTCTGTTTGGCCGATTTGGCATCACCAAATTCCATTTCCAACCTTATTCAACAACTCTAAGCATTCGGGAGGGGAATATGCCCTAATTCCCCGACCGAGACTCCTTTGAACGTGTCGTTAGTGCTAGTAAGTCTCTTATGCAAGCGCCATGCCACGTGTCAAGTTTCTGGTGAAACGGAGTCCGTTTGGCTAATTTGACATTGCCGAACCTTGATTCCAATTAGTTAACAACTCTAAGCGTCCGGGAGGAGAATATGCCCTAACTCCCCGACCGGGACTCCAATGGACGCGCTATTAGCACCAGCAGGTCTCGAGTGCCAGCATCGTGCTGTATGTCAATTTCGAGTGAAACAGAATTCGTTTGGCTAATTTGGCATCGTCGAATCTCGATTTTAACCTTATTCAACAACTCTAAGCATCTAGGAAGGAATATGCCCTAACTCTCTGATTGGGACTCCGATAGATGCGTCGTCAGTGCCAGCAGGTCTCGTGTGCCAACACCATGCCAAGTGCCAAGTTTTGAGTAAAACAGAGTCCGTTTAACCAATTTGGCATCGCCAAATCTTGATTCCAACCGTATTCAACAATTCTAAGTGTCTGGGAGGGGAATATGTTTTAACTCCCTGACCGGGACTCCGATAGACGCGCCATTAGTGACAGTTGGTCCCGTGTGTAAGCTCCGTGTTGCGTATCAAGTTTCAAGTGAAACAATGTTTGTTTGGCTGATTTGGCATTGCCGAACCCCAATTCCAATCTTATTGAACAACACCCCCCAACCTTATCAAAAAAATGTTACCAAATTACACAGACCCAATCAGTAACAATTGGTATGGCTGAAAGCATTTTTTTCTCAACAAACTTATCCTAATGCATGGTATGACAAACCTTTCTCAGAACATGGTCCATAAAGTTTGTTCTTCTGGTTAAGTTTGATGTGAAATAAGTTAAATGTTAGGGTAATATTTATCATTTTTCTATTTCATGTAATATATGTCCATGCAAGGGTCATATTTGACATTTTCTATTTCATGTCATATATGTCCATGTTATTCCAAGTTTATGGTTCGATAGAGATAGGACAATTATAGCACATAACAAAATACATTTCATAGCATAACATAATACAGTTACTTAATACAACATTAAGCTATGCAAACAACAACTACTAGTTTGCCATGCTTCAAAGCCTTTCCGGACATTTTAGTTATCATGGTCAGTTTGTTGACAAATACTGCAATGGTAGTTGTGCTTTTGCTTGGAGTTGTCTATTTCATTGTGAATACGGGCCGTTTTAGGTCAACTTGGCTTTGGATTCAATGATCGTAAACGGCTGATATTGGGGAGCAATGTGGGCATACTACTTAAGGATCAGTAATCTTCGTGGAGCATTGGGCCAAATTTAAAATCCCTAATGCATGGGTATACATCAATTCTGTACTCTAACGCCACCAAGTAAAATGGATCGACGTCTAAGTCCGCGGTGATAGCAAGCACGTGTGAACAAGGATATTTGTTGATGATGTATTTCGAACAAGAACATCTGGGAGAGTTAAGTGTTACAGCTTGTTTATGCCCACCCAATCTACCACAGTGTGTGGTTTCAACCCCATATTGACTTTCTTGTCTGTGAACAAAATTGAAATTCACTATCTGTTTCACAAAATAATAGTAATCTTAAAAGTGATGGTAGGGTAATTACCTATTAAATGCTCTCAATATATGTGCATTTCTTTTTTCCTGGTATTTTTCTATTTTTTTTGGACCTCTCTGCCATACTTCACACCGGTAGCCCGATTTTTAATACATTCAATCCTCCTTTCGTCAAAATATTTAACAAGTTTGAGAAATGTAGTTTGCACACATGCTATGATAGACACATTTTGGACGCCACTCAATACACTGTTGAATCCCTTTGATAGGTTTATAGTCAATATCCCCCACCTACGACCTCCATCATGTGCAAGCGTCCACTTTTCAAGCACCATCTCTTACAAACAAATTAGTGCCTCTGGTTTAAGAATTTCAATCTCCTTTACAATCAAGTTGAACTTTCAAAATTAATGACAACTACCAACCCTCCATACCAAATCCATGAGTTTTGTGTTAAAGTTACTGCGAACGTGCCTGAGGTAATATTAATGATATCCAACTAGTCGCAAACACGGATGTTCCCAATACCACGCAACAGCATTCAACAGGCCTGTGTACCTATCAGATATCAACGTGATGCCATCACGATTAGGCACTACATGCTGTCTCAAGTTTTTAATGAACCACGGCCAGGACGCTGTATTCTCTTCATCTACAATGACAAAAGTAAGTGGTAAAATGTTTTCATCACTAGTTGGTGCGGTAGCTATCAGCATCTTCCTGGTGTATTTAACATTAAGGAAAGTCTCATCAATGCCGATAACTAGACGACAGTGGGCAAATCCATTAATGGCAGGTTTAAAAGCCTAGAATACATAATTAAACACCACCTCACCCGGCGTACTTGACGATAACACGTTCCATTCTACAACTATCCCAAGATTAAAGGTCTGCAGTGCCGTTATGTACCGGAAAAGTTTCGTGTACGACTCATCCTAATTCCCAAATATCATCTCAATGGCTCTTGTTTTTGCAAGCCAAACCTTCCTGTAAGTTATTGTCTGTTTCAATGCAGTTCGTACAATGGTAATAAGTGATGCCACCCTCATTTCCACATCTACCTGTACGCGAACACCGAATCTATTAAAGTGTACACATAAACAACTCCCGTTTTAATTTTAAATTACATTGCCTGAATAGAAATATAGTTTACCTTAATTAAGTCCAAGATGACCGTCGTAATGAGATCAGTATTAATATTACAGTGGTCCCTCTACAATCTCATAAACAGACAATGATGTAGACCAAGATACGTCTTAATCTCAAAGAAATCGTGTTTCTCTTTCTCTGACGCTCGAAACTTCCAATTGCAATTATGCTTGCACCTTGTATCCCAAACCTTCTTGCCCGTTTCCACTACCACGTACTGTTTATTTTTCTTCACATTATACATCTTTACTGCATATTTCATTTAATCTTTGTCTTTAAAAATCATTCCCTTTTCGAATTCTACGGTCTCCAGGGTCCATATGCTCCCATGACAATCAAGGTCCCGACTAGTTATGGTAGAGTCACCACCCCCCTCCAAGTTTGTGAAGAAAGGGATAGGAGTGTATTGTTCGAGTATATCAACCAGGGATGATGGTAGTTCACCAAATTCCTACCCCTCATCATTAAATTCTTCATTGGCCATTAGTTCAGCGTCAATGTCCTCATCCATGTCTAGATCAAGACCCGCACTGTCAGGTATGTCTTCTCCACATATAGTTTAACATAATTTAGTGTTAAAAAACATAGCAAGATGTCCAACACACTATCCAAGGTTATGTCATCATTGATGGACACCTTCTTATAATAAATAAACCTCACCCATTGTCTATAGGGATATCTACATATTAACTTCAATTGAATGTTATCCCCTTCATCTACAAAGTTGGTCATAAGAAACTGTTTTAATTCTTCAAGTATTGTTCTACATTGTATAGTGTAAAACCCCTTTGCTTCGATATTATATGATATGCTTTCATCAGAGTCTTATTCTATAGTCTCGCCCCAATAGCATATCACCTTTAAGGTATCCATTCAGTCAAACTTACTCTAACTAAACATATGAAAATATAAGGTAGATAAAGTTAAACTTAAATTTACATATTCACTATCAACCAATTAAACTTAGAATGAGTCATTTATTAGCAAACAATAAAACCAAAACATTATAGAACTGGGTCTTAAGAAAATAGAATAACCAATTTTTATACAAAGAATAATTAAATGCAGCTTTTTCCTTGCACATAAAAAACATGGATAACTAGAAACCTATTACATACAGTCTCTTCACACTTAAAATACTAGTAAAATGTAGCTGGCCACCAAGAGGAATGGAAAAACAAAGGCCATGGAAAAAGACTGAAAGTTCTAACTAATTGAGGCAGAAATACATAAATCACAAAAACTAAATTCAAATTGTATGGACAACACCATATACTAGGGAACCATATTCTGAGTCAGCATTAGAGTAAAAAATGATTCTTTTCAAATCTAGACAATATATTTATATCTAAAGACATGCAATAGCCAGTGGTTGAAGAATGACTATTCATGGGCAACTAGTCCAAAAGGCATGCAAATAAATATGTAAATAAGTAGTGGCGCACTTGTAAATTGAAAGTCATTATCAATAGATATATTCGGGAAATGAAGAATGCATTCAGTAGTGTACAATATAGGGCTTTGGAGTAAGCCTTACAAAAGGGTTTAAAGAAATTAAATCTTTACCTGGAGTAGTGGATGATGACCAACACGTGTGGTAGATGAGGAAGACAATGATGGATCGTTGACACTTCGAAATCAGCCCCGGTTAGCTACTAGGCAGTTGACAATAGTGGCCTTTACATTGAGACTTCGGTGGACAATGTAGGGCTTTGGATTGAGCCCTAACCCCAGCAAATGGCGCAGATACACTTACTATTTGTAAGTTTTGTTGAGCAATCACCAATATCGAAGAAGCCAATAATTTTCCCCAATGCACATGTGAACCTAAAACCTAAAATCCTAACAATGTGAAATTCACTGTCAGAGAGAGGGATGGGGAGAGAGAGCGCAATGGGGAAGAGAAAATACAGAGTAATCGGGAGATCTAACTTTGACTAGCTGTTGGAATCACTCTTGGTCTAGAGAGAAAAAATGCTGAAACTCGAGACCACCTCTGTGACCACCTCAGCAACAGCCTTAAGGAGAGAGACAGAGCAATGAGAGAGAGAAAGAGAACTAGCCGTTAGGGAAGCTGTATCGCAAAGAAGAAGATGTCGAAGAAGAAGAATGCCCAATAAGTAGCAAACTTAGCATAAATGTAATTGCTAAAATCGTACAACTGAAAGTTTCAATCAAAATGACGTTTTCCTGCTACTACCAAACACGTTAATGGCAATGATGTTTTATGGTTCCAATGTACAAGCATCAATGCTAAAGACGGTTTTCATGAAACCGATAAAAGTGTCAATAGCATTAACGTTTTTTATTTATTTTTTAAAATTCTGTTATCATTTCATAAAATTAATTAAATTACAAAAAATAAAATTAAAAAGTGTCATTGACAATAATATTTTTTTTAAAGGCATTAATGCTAATATTTATTGAATCAAATAATTCTACTTTGGTAAAATCCCCGATTTTCTCTCACCATTATACCTCTTCTCTCTCTCTCTTCTTCACTCCACTTTACTCCTCGTCAGTTTCTTATCACTTCTCCTCACTGACCGAAGTTCCTCCTCTCTATTTTTCATGTCTCTTCTTTCTCTTCATTTCCTTAGCGGTGTTCCTTCTTTTAGTTACTAGATTTATTTCTCTAAAATGGCAGTCTCCTCACCGTATTGCTTCCCAGCAACCAGGCTTGCTATCTCATCCTTGACTACCCATTTTTTAAAAATATTTTGTGCTTTCTGATTCTGTATTTTTTTTTTTCGTAAATCAAAGCAAGATCATTGTTTTGTTTTTGGCGTATCCAAGCAAACACGCAGGAAGAGCTTTTGAGGGATAAAGAAATCATAATAACTCTTATTCTCTTTGTGGTGGCAACAAATGGAGCAAAACGATGTGGTACAATCTTGGATCCAAAGGGATAATTTTGAAGGTGAGGTTTCTGATATTACTAAAATAGGCTAGGAAAACGTACCCAAAAAAAAAAAAAAATAGGCTAGGAAAGGTTTTTTTTTTTTTGAGTCAAATTGATTAACTAAAATGTGCCAATGTTTTGTACCATGTGTTTACATAAAGTTTACTTCTTTTGACCATATTGTCTATTCTTTCTCTGTTAAGGTTATGGTACAATTTTGAATCCTAAGAGATAATTTTCCGAAATTCCATTTGAAGCTGAGGTCTATGATACAACTAAATAGGCTGGGAAAGATTATTTTTTCTCCTTTTTTTGGGTCAAATTGATTAGCTAAAATTTGCCAATATCTTGTACGAGGTGCTTACATCTTGTGAGGATATAGTATACTCTCTCTCTGGAATGGTTGTTGCTTCTCAGTCCTCCATTTTTTTTTTTTTTGTCTCATTTGGGTCTATTATTTGGAGACATTATTTTCGCAGCCCAATGGTGATAATTGTTGGTGGTTTCAAAGCTCAGTAGTGGATAGTGAGGATTGTGATCTGATAAACGTTTTGTTTTGTATGTGTATTTTGGTTATGCCCACTCTTAAAAAGGTTTGCTCACTACCTCAGTTTTGAACTTCATTAGTTTCTTTTTCTCTTCCCTTTGTGATATTCTTTTTTCATTTTTTCTTTTCTTTCTTTTTTGATCCAAAAAGATTAAAAAAAAATCCATTCCATATGAGTTTAGTATGAGGTTGCACATCGTACTGCAGCCCTCAATACAAGGACTGGCCTAACTCTAGATATTTCTACCATGAAATACCATGTTTTGCTTATAGTTTCTCAAGATATGTTTACCACTTGGTAATTATGCTTAACAAATTCCATAAGCACACTTCTTAACTGCGCTTAATAAATTCTATACATGTGCTAAGGTTTATTTTTATACAAAAAATTCTAAGATTGGTACTGGGTATCTAGAAGTTGTTGCCATTTTTCAATACTTTCAGAGAAAGTACGAAGCATCATTGGCACGCCTCCAGATGTGCTTCAACTGGAGCCACTCCGCAAGGGTACGGAGGTCATGTTTGTAGCAAAACCGGAAGATCCGGTGTCGTTCTCTCCCAAGGGAATTGTGCAAATATAACAACAAAGCTCGACTAGCACGGGTACTTATCTTAATGGATTGCAAATGAAAATTCTTAACATAAAAGAGACCGAAAATATGTTGGTTTTGAGATGATGATGGTTCTATGCTTCATGCAATAATTTAGTGACTATTAAAGACAACAAAAGCTAGTTTTATGTAATTAAGGAGAAAAGCTTGGACATGGTTGTTTCGATCCACCAATTCACAACAAGGGTTTCCAATGAGAGGTTTATAACTCAAATCAAGAATCACACCTTGGATTCTTGATTCGGAAAATGTCGACTATAAAAATGTGGATTTTGCTTGATTGAGCATAGAGAGGGAATCTATAATTGGTACCCTAAAGTCAAACCTTAAACATGTGCAATACCTATACCAAATATTGATTTGTGCATAAATATTACCAAAGGGTTATGAATCTAAGTTTTTCTAATGAATCTCTTGCTAAATCAAATGAATCCATATAATTTTGAGGATATGACTTTGAAGTTCATACAACCCATTTTCAACCCCTTTGAAGATCCTTGGTGGATCTTCACAACCACATCCAAGGGGTATTTAGCTACTAGAATTCATGTTAAATAACATAAAAGGAGCCAAATCTACCATTAAACTATAAAGAACTAGTGTTTGGTTGCCAAGAAAATGAGAGAAAGTGCCAAGAAAATGATAGAAAGTTGCTAGAAAAAGTAGAAATCATTTACTTCATATATATATCAAGCATTCATTACAATGATCCAAAAGTAATAAATGACATTAAATACAAACATTAAAAGTAAATCTAACTTAAAAGCCTTACAAGATAACAAAAACCCCTTTTTGGAGCTCCTTTCCCGTCCAGAATCTGCAGAAAAATAACCTATATCCCTTTTTGTCTCGAACAAAAGCTTTTATGCTCTGCAGAAAAACAGAGCCTGTACACACCGATCGATCGGTGTACGACCGATCGATCGCCCGATCAAACGGTCAGGGCGATCGAACGCCCGATCGATCGCAAAACCGACCCCTCTGAAGTTTGCTTCTGAACAATCTGTTGAGGGAATTCCGACGTCACCAATCGAATGCCCGATCGATCGGAAAAACGCCCTCTCTGAAGTTTGCTGCAGAAGGTTGAACAGAGCATCACCGATCGATCGCAGGATCACCGATCGATCGGCCGATCGAACGTTCCGTGGACCGTTCGATCGGGCGATCGATCGGTTATACTCAAGATTGCCCATTTACCTTAGTTTAAGCTCCAAATCTTGCAAAAAGTGTACAAAAAGAGTTTTAACGCGTTTTAAGAGTTAAAATACTAAATTAACACCAAATTTAACTAATCAACTAACAATTTAAGCCAAAAGATTACTATTTCTAAGAGTAATTAATCATCAAATTTCCACACATCAAAATCAATGTCATTTTTTACCTTACCTTTTTTTTTTTTGTATTTTAGTTAACTATTTATCGTCTGGTTAAATATGAACCAGAAATGCACCATTGCATCTATTTGGGACGATTTTTACATTGAACTTTGAAATAACAGCTTGAGTTGAAGGAAACAACAGATATATTCTCTCTGTTAAACTTCATAAACTTTGAATTCAAAGTTGAACTTTGATCAATTTTGGCTTGGCATAAGAATTGTTCTTGCTCTCTCTTTTGAATTTTTTCTTTTCAATTGATTTCATGTTAAAGAATCCGATACTCTAATTCTTAGTTCGTACTTGTAGCTTGATAAGTTAATCTGTTCTTATATCATTTTCCCAATATGAAGCAGTCATTTTATTTGAAAGTTAGCCTTTCTTTTGATTTCTAACAATATGTATGCTAATTGAATATAATAAATTAAAAAAAAACTGACAGCTATCATGAACAGTGTTGTTGACTACACATTGCATCTTATTTTACTGTTAAAATATAATTTGTTGTCTAACACATATTTACTTTGTAGTATGCTTTATTTTCTTTCTTGATCTTGCACATGAAATTTAGTGCTCAACTCTTGTTGGGTTTTAGCTCTGCAGGATTTGACAGTGTTTGGCTTCAAGTTATTTTGCATCATCAAAGACTTGAAGAGTAAGCTCCTTAAGATTTTTCAGTTTGAGGTGTCATACATGCATTAAACCAGACATATAAATATCCTACTAGCTTACTTGATTTATCCACAGAAGATTTTTTGTTTTAATAATAAACTGCAGGCAGTTAGCCATTATGGGGTAAGGGATTAGTACCTTATATCCTCTAAGACATGAATACAATCACTTGAAACAATATAATGTCTTGTCATTTGAATTTCCATGTAAGATTTAATTTTACTAAACTTCTTCGTGTGGTTGATTTGCAAACAGCTTCAAAAACTTGTGTGCAAAATATCCTTGCTTTCAATGGGAGCTTTTGGAAATGACTTGCTGATATAACCGAGATCTGAAAATCTGAGAATCATATTGCCCATATTTTTACTTGGTTGACTTTACTTTCTAATATATTTCTTAGGTTAGTCTTTGTTTTATTTAAGAAATGTCTTGTCATAATATTTGTGTGTTTGTAGAAAGCTTATGCAGAATTGGCCTCATCTGTCATGAGCACAATGGATCACATTTCCATAAAACCAATGCATCTCTCTCTCTCTCTCTCTCTCTCTCTCTCTCTCTCTCTCTCTCTCTCTCTCTCTCATTACTTTTAGATATTATGTACCTCATTTGTTTTATTCATTGAGTTTATTTAATTCTTTGCTGAATGTGAAATGGATTCGTTTTAATTGACAATTCACCGAGCTCTGACTAATGACAATGTGATGTGATCAATGATTAAGGGCATGTTTGATATAATTTTTTTGCCAAGTTTTTTTTCAGTTTATAAGCAAAAAAGTAAAAATTTTTTAGTTTTTTTGTTTTTCTGCCTTTACTTTAGCTAAAGATAAGCAAAAAAGTTTTAAAAATTTGACTTTTTGCTTCTACGCTTAAAAAAAGCTGAGTAAAAAGCCGATACCAAATAGGCCCTAAGTCTCTTGCATGTGTTGCAGCAATCTAGATTCACACTTTTCTGTGAATCTTATACATCCATATATGTTATTTGAATACATAAAAGTTCCTCTTTGAGTTATTTTTATAAACAATTCAGACAATTTATTCTTAATGCTATGACATGTCATTTTATTTTCTTGTAATAAGGATATAAAATGAGTTTGTTTAATGATGTGGGATCATTGAATTTTGTCGCAACAAGAAACTGAACTCCAAGAATTGGCAAAACAACGAAATTGGAAACTAGAAATGGCGCCATCCCATTATCAGGAGCTCCTTTTTCTACTCTCAAGGTTATGTGCTTCTCTTAGTATATATGCATATTTCTTTACATATGATTCGATTGTTTTTGTATTCATTTTAAACTCATTTTAAGCAATTTGATTCTTTAGTTTATGATCCTTTTACACAGTGTTCATCAAGAGGGTTGTTTTAATCTAATCTATTATATTATATGCAGTTTGAATATCATCTATGTTATGCATAATAATGTAATGTGTATGCCTATTGATGCAAAATAATCAAGGGAAATTTAGATGTAGACAAGCTATGGAAGCCGCCACCGTATCGATACTATTTACGTTGTTAAAGCTTGATTTTTTTTCCCTAGGTATAGTACAGAGAGTTGTATAAAATTTGGAGCTCCTAACGATACTAATCGCCATGAATTGAGACAACTACTAGCATTGGGAATTTAGATGTTTGCAGTAAAATCACTACATTTAGAGGCCTCCTTTGATAACGTTTATTATTTTTATTTTTTATTTTTTAAAAAAAACAAAAAACAAAAAACGGCGTTTATTTAAATTTTTTTTTTTAGTTTTTTACAACATTCAAAAAAAGAAAACTAAAAACATTAAAATAGGTGTGTTTTTTCTTACCATAACATTGGTATAGTACTAATGGTACAACGATAACTTATAAATGTTTATCACTAGATCACAAAAAATACATAGCAAAAATACACAATAAAAAATGAAAACTGACAGCAGTAACAAACGGATCCTAAGATTACCACAAGTTTTTGGCCTGTTATGAACATTACACTGAGGTTTGCCTCATTTTGTCATCGTTGTGTTGAGGTTTGGATTCGTGACATACTAACTTTCTATGTTAAGTTGTGTGCTTTCGCCATCAAGATATAATTGAATTTGTCGGATTCAATATGCAATGGATATTCAAATTCCAGTTAATTATGGTGGCCTTTGAGGCATTGCAACTCATATAGGTAAAGTGTCATAACTTCATGAATGACTTTCACAAATTTGCTTTATAATTCCCCTATTAAACTTTGAGTTCATAACATTTAGCTTCTCTGATGGTAGATACTGAAGGTAGCTGCTGCTTATGCTTTACAAATTGCTGTGGCATGCATGGAGCAAAAGCTTATTTTATTACTATAATTATTATTCTGGCTTTATTTTTATGTACATTACTTGACACTCATGGCACTGTTTTAGTATCCGATTAAACTCATTTGTTTAAGTGCATTCTGTAATACTATATTTATTCAGAGTCATTTATGGTGTAATCTTATTTTTTAAAAACACAAGTTAGCAACTTTAAATTAAATTTATTGAGTTTGAATTGAACATTTAACTACATTAAATTATTATTGAGCTTAATCATGTAACTAATTGATGCAACTAAAATTACAATAGAAGTTCAAATCACTTTATATTGAACACTACATGGCGTGCCTTGCACGCCACCCTCTCACTAGTAACAAGTTCAATGTGAAATTAACACAAAAGGGCGAAAAGAAATTTATCAATAAACTTATTACCCCAACTAATATGAGGCCCGAAAGCAATGACAAAATTAAGAAGATTAAGATATCACAACAGAGATTCTCTTGCTAGGCTCCCAAACCCTAAAACTGGAGGTCGGAGTTACAGACGAAAGCTGAGGGAAGTGCTGGTAGGGTGATGTTCTTATGGAACTTTCAGTAATCAATAACGTGTATCCATCAAGATATCACCATAGAGATTCTTTTGCTGGGCTCCCAAACCCTAAAACCAGAGGTCGGAGTTACAGACGAAAGCTATGGGAAATGCTGGTAGGGTGATGTTCTTATGGAACTTTCAGTAATCAATAATGTGTATCCATCACTTACAGAAATTGGATTTATTTATCAAAGGGCATTGCCATGACTCTTGATTATCAAGTATACAAATAGATGAGGAAGTTGCTATGGGAGTTGCTTGTTTCCATGTCTACCCCACCTGTGACCCCTGTTTAAGCAGTAATAAATTCAATTTTCAAGGATATCCCAACACTGTTGAGACCACTTCCTCGAGTAATTGTTACAGCCGTTTTGGCCAAGAATCTTGCGTTAAGTCCCTGAATGCACTTGTAGACCAGCAGCCTGTATTAGGAAGCTACATCAGTGTGAAGATTGGTGGCTCAAGGGATCGTTTCCTATGTCTTATGCATGAACCTCGGGTTTTGCTTAATCAGTGCTCGTACAAGGATGAAGGCAGAGCAGCCACTTCTACAACATACTGTTATGTAATGTATATTAGAGCTTATACTCAAAATGCACACACACAGAGAGAGAGAGAGAGAGAGAGAGAGAGAGAGAGAAGGGCTGCTCATTCAGTACAAATTACAGTCGAGGAAGTTGAGAATTGAGAGCTTTTGAAACGGTATTCATAACAATATTTGTGCAAGAACTAGCATTGGCTCCATAATGCGTCAGGAAAAGGGAGTTTGGACATGTTTAGCACAATTTTGAAAGATCACATTTCGGAGGCATGTTTCATAAAAGCCATGAAAACAAAAGAATTCTGAAAATACAATGTTTCAGTTATTTTAATTTTTTTAACTTGAAAACAAAAACGAAGGCTGCAAGACATCATTTGGATGTTTCTAAATAAGGTCCTTTACAACTCAATTTTTTGAAAACAGTGTTAGAGAAAAGCAAACCAACAAGTTTTTTTGGCTCATTCCTGTTTCTTACAACTCCGAGAACAGAAAACTATTTTTAAAATTTTTCCAAACACGGCTGTCTCTAGTCTAGGAACAACATGGATGGTGGACAGACTAGTTCAACATCATTTTTCCTAACAAAATCCGCAAACAAAGTATTCTTTAATCAAATTATTCCTATGTAATCATAGCAGCATAAAGATTTTGACATAAGGAACTTTTAACTGGCAATATTCATATCTTTGACGTGTGGTTGACAAATACCAACAACGTAACAATTACACATAATACAATGAGCAAGTTGAAGTTCAGGAAACTATGGGTAGATGTTTCAAAACATAGAGAAAGACTATGCCCACCGATTTTTATACCGAAGTTTTTACACCCACACCCAAAACGATGTCGTTTTGGGTTCTTAAAAAAAAAACCCCGATCAGATCAGATCAGATCAGATCTGATCTCAGAGAAGGGGAGAGACAAGAGGAGTAGAGAAAGTGGGGAGGAGAGAGAGATAGAGAAAAGGACAGAGAGAGGAGAGCGGAGAGAGATAGCGAGAGGGGAAAAGGAGAGAGAGAGAGAGGGGAGTAGAGAGACTCTCGTTTTCTCCCTCTCTCTTCTCTGTGTCTCTCTTCCTTTTCTCTCTACTCCCCTCTCTCTCTCCTTTCCTCTCTCTCTACTCCCCTCTCTCTCCTCTTTCTGTCCTTTCCTCTATCTCTCTCTTCTCGCCTCTCTCTCTACTCCTCTTCTCTCACCCCTTCTCTGAGATCAGATCAGATCTGATTTTTTTTTTTTTTTTAGAACCCAAAATGACGTCGTTTTGGGTGTGACTGTAAAAACTTCGGTATAAAAATCGGTGGGCGTTGTCTTTCTCCAAAACAAATAACCACATCACTTCATTTTATTCGTTTGTTATTCCCACTTACAGACAAAGCTTGGTGGCAGTAGAGTCTTCTAGCATTGTAACAGCTCTGCACAAGATCTGCTTCGCAGGCTTTACCTTGAAAGTCCAAACTACCACGGCTTTTTTAATCTAGATAACTAAAGAAAGGAGGAAGATTAAGTATAAACCCAACAAAGACAGATGAAGATTCAGTACAAACCCCCACAAAGCCTTGCCCCAACTATTTGAGGTCGGCTGAAATTGAGCAATAGAGAGAACTTGAACCAAGGATCTCAATAAATGAGAGTTCAAACCCACTGAACCACCAGTGGCCTTATAGACAAAATGGTACCATTTACTATGTCAAACTTGGTGTCAGGGGATTAACTACTCAAGTCCACTTGTGCATTGCAAATACCAAACATAGCAATTCATTGAACCCAAAGAATACAGCCAACTAGCAAAATATATGCTGGGCAGTCAGGCATCCAGTAGCAAAGTAATGGTGGTATAGGAATGCATAAAACTCATAAAACATCCCCAACAACCCAACCCCCCTCTTCCTCTCTCTTTCCTCCTCCTCCTCCTCCTCCTCCTCCTCCACTCACACGCACAACAACAACAAACAAAAATGTAAAAATGAAAAATGGCAAATGGAAGGAGGAGCATATATCAATAAGTTTTATATCAGTCTATTACCTCAACCAAATGCCTCAACTGGCACATCCGACAACAACACACGCCCACACAAAAACCAACCCACCCAGAAGAACAAAAAAAGGAAAAATGGCAAATAGAAGAAGGAGCATATATCAATAAGTTTTATATCAGCCTATTACCTTAACCCAATGCCTCAACAGGCGCATCCGGCTGCTTTTCTGGCATAGCATCTTGGAAGGCAGGTAGCTGATTGTATGCCTCATTCAACCTAGATAGAAGAGGGTACTGAGTCTGCAAAAACCAACAAGAAACTTGTTAAGTAGAACTTTCTCTGAACAATAGCAGCTAAAAATACAGAAAAATGCACAGGAAATATAATGCATCAATTTCGTGTAACAGGCAGGTAGATAACAGGCAGTAATTGCACCGATAGTGGGGTGTGTGCGCACATCACACACGCATAACCAGATTTGACATTGCACAAAGAAGAACTCCTAAGGACAGGAAGCATGATTACAAAATCAAAGATGTTCCGAGGTGATCATAGAAAAAAAATCTTTTAGGCAGAAACTCCAGAAGCATTAGGACATTTGTCTTTAATTATAGCTGTCACAAAATCTGGAAGATAGTTGGCAATATATTAGATTTTGAAGTATTTTGAACTGTCTCCATAAATAACTTACACCTTGAGAGAGGGCGGGAAAAAACTTTCACCAGAACCTATAAGATTTGGGACTACCATAAACTAAAATTTCCATAAACGATGCAACGGCATCCATTCCATAAAATTCAAAAAAGCAGCCAGCAGTGAAAGTTCACAGCGCACCAATATGGATTTCCCCCCTTTTCCTTCACTGAGTTCACTCCTTTCTTTAAGAAATGGGCATGCTAAAAGTTAGACATGCAAATTATATAAACTATGCGAAGCTGAAATAAATATTATTACAGAGTCAAATGGTCATCAACTAAAGGAATGGCGTACCATGTCAACACTGAACCTTTTGATTGCTGAATGAATTTGAGGTGCTAGAAACAAATCCGCCTGCAACCAATAGCCAACAAAATATTTCAGGAAGTACTATATGAGTACATAATAATCGCATATAATCACTTGTTCTGCAGTTAATTAGAAGTAGAATTACTATGCCATGTAGTTTATATGCCAAAAATCGCCACAAGTATGAAAAGCAACACTTTTTCAGGTCAAAACTTAGTATCTGAAGTAATAGCTGGTAGTCTTTCTGCTAGAAAATATTGACCCGTGGATCTGGACCATAAGCGTGTTCAGATTATGGTTCCAATGATGTTCTGGGTTCAAATTTATAAATCTAACTTAGTGGCTAGAAAGGCTATTGGTTGGTTTAAGAATCCATCAATGCCAAGCATTTGCTTTCATTCCGTTGACAAAACAAACTACTGCAACAGAATCTTGATCCTAGTAGAACTAGGGGAAGCATAAAAATTTGCAGACGTCCAAACAGACATATTTCAGCCCAAGCCTTAGCCTGTCAAGTCCTAATAAAACATAGAACTTTCCCTACCACTTGGCCTACAAATCAACACCCTGAATCTAAAAAACCAAACATCATGGAAATCAAGCCAATTTCTACCCCTTGGTGAAAATGAATCCCCGAACTCTTCCACCTTAAAACTCCAAACATACAAGCTTTCCATGACCAAGCCCACCACAAAATGAAGACTAGGCAACACTACCTAAGTTTCTTAAAAATGTCCTACATCACGAGTTTAATAATTTTTCAACAAATTTAGGGTGCATGATATTGTACAATCAGGTACTGCATCTATTCAGCTTACATAGCCAGCTTGGTCTCATATTTTAAAAATTCATTAGGGCTTTGGTATTTACTGCACATCCCCCAACACACCCCAAAAAGTGAAAAAAGAAAAGAAAAGAAAAGAGGAAGAGTTGAGAAAAGGATATAAGTGCACATGCAGTCAGGTTTATTCAGTATGCATATACAGGCTTGAACAGAGGGAACAGGCAAGAAACAAACCAGATGGACTTCATCTCCAGTGGCATATTTCCCAGCATAGTCTTGTAATAGCTTTTCAAGAGCTGTAACATGTACTGAAGATCAGCTCAAATTCAACACTACATTTTTAAACTAACATCACTCATAACATAGCAACTCAAGACTTATTAGTGGACAGCGTCGGCCCAAAAATTACCACACTCAAATGGAAAATTTCCCAGCTCAAAAGTTAATAACAGCTCTCAGATAGGTTTATTCACAGGATTACCACATACAAAAAGAAGCTCCTATTGATGATAAAGAATTTAAATCGGCAGTGAATTTTTTCTTAATGCTTAAAACAAGATCAAATTCTCACCTAAGTTTATAGTCATTAAAACTTAACCAATAGAGCACTAAAGATAGCCGAAATGATGTACTTTCAACCCTCCACCTCCCACATCCATTGAGATGATTACTTATTGAAAATGCCAATACTAATTCTGAATGTTCTATAGGACAGATTGATGCAATCTCATCGAATGTGTTGATAAAATCCTTTTAAAGCACCAGAACTTGTGCGTGTACACTAAAAAGCCCTATAATTGCTACAAATTACAATACTCAGATCATTTTAATGGTTTGTAGATCCTCATGGCATGAAATATAAACTTGACTAAATTTAACTTGGGAAATAAGTTGTTGCCTTGGGTAAAAAAAAAGGACAGAATAAGTTCTCTATTGGACTGGACCATAGGTGGTATTAGCCAAGGTCAATTTCAGTCAACTTCCATCTTTTCATTCTGAGGTACTACTAAAAATAGGTTTACTACCGACAGGTCTACAATGATTAAAGGGCTTGTGAAGAAGGTGGAGGTTTAAGGAAATAACAAAATCATATCCACTCTTTCAGATTTTTATTTGATGATCCTATATATCTCCAAGGGAAAGAATGCTTTGGATACTATTCTGCATACCACTGATAGATAGGCAATCGCTAACGGATCAGGTCAGTACTCAAAATTTTCATGTGGATCATCTCAAGGAATATTTTCTTAGAGCTTACTTTAAGTCTATTAATGTTCATCTCACTACAAATAATGTAGAAATCCTACGGGCTATCACAATGAGATGCAATCTAATAATATTTTAAATAAGCAAAAATAATGATGAACTGTTGTTCAACTGACTTGTGATCATTCCAAGTATTTTTAACACTCAGCCTTTTTTATTTAGTTAGGTTGTACTGTTGTAGCTTCTAAATCTGATTCTACATTGGTCAAACTGTAGAAAGGCAGTTTTGGACTAAACCCAATCCTAAACCATTACCAGCTTTATTCAAGACAGATTTCATTTGTGATGTTTGTAATATTAGGAAATAACAATAGCCTGAAGCTGAAGAAAGTTGAAGAGTAAGAGTGAAAATAAAGAAATGGGCTTGGATAGGGTGGAAGAAAAAGATAAAAACACAAGAAACGTCTAAAAAGTAAGCTAACACCGAAGACTATAGAAGTGCTTTAATTGGCATGACAAAAATGTTCCAGTCACTTCATTAAGTCTTCTTGTTGACATTGCTCCTGCTATTGCTAGGTTGTTCCTTGCAAAACAATAAGAATACATATACTAAAAGGAGATCATCATCAGAGGAGCTTGGATTGAATAATGATGTCCATGAGTTGCAACACTTGCTCTTTGAGAGGAACAAGAAAAATAGGAAACAAAGTATTGCATGGATGACAGGAGGCAACGGGTTGAGAACGTGAAACGTACTTTTGAGTAGTCTGCTCTTGCAGGCTACACACCAAACTTCTGTATTAAAATCAGTATGACAGATTTCTTTAAATGAAAAAATTTCATAGTCTGTTGTTCATTGGTTAAGGCTTACCTGCAAAGCCTCTCCCAATATGGTACTTAATCCAACTAATCTTCTCATCAGGATTAACTTTTTCCTCAATGTACCTCTGTAAATTGAAAAGCGGGGACAAGACACCTATCACACTCGGTTACAATACCATGTAAAGATAGGATTATATGAATTTCAGCAATGAAACAGTAATACGAATGCGGTGATCCCACTCAAAACTCACCAGTCCAGCTAGCTGAAGAGGCTGTATGCTTGAGGAAACAATATTTGCAGCCTATAACTCATATTATAAAAACATAGAGGATTAGTCCAAGGAATCAAAACAGAACAGGAGGAAAAGAGGAGGAAGTAAATGGAATGGGTGAATAGTCCCAGAAACCTAATATACTGTTACTTCACCAACACATTATTCTCTTAAAGCCAGAAAAAGGACTTCACATTGAGCAGGGGTGTTGAAACATATCCTTTACCATGAAAATCACAATCACATGAACATTTTGGAGAGGCTAAGCCACATTTGCTTTCAGTGGCATCAGAATACACCAAATATCAAGGCCAAAAGATCAACCAAATATCACTAAGCCCACAATACAATGGGTTTCTAATGCTGAAGAGTTCAAAAGAATTCCTCAATTCCCTAGTCTGTAATTGAGAAGCCACTTGATCTCATTGTACTCCTGCATGAATACAATCAAGTGGTTGAAGTTTTATACTGACAGGTGTCATATTGGTAACCACATTCGAAAGAAAACAGGGCATCTTGGTGCAAGGAATATCCTTGTGGGAAGTGATTCTACCATTGATGATTCATTTGGCCAGTAACGTCTCATAGCATCTGTGGAGGTATCCACACCAACACATGAGGTTTTGGGTTAGAGGATTCTTTTGGAGAGTATACTCCAAAGAGAGGCCATTAGCACTTGAAGCAACTCACATGCCTACATGCTGGTCATCCCAATGCAACCAAAATAGGCTACAAGAGGTCTGGGCTTGAGAAGAGGACATTTGAACTTTGACTTGTATATTGCTCTATATGCATGTCATTGACAAATACCAAGATAATTATCACCTTTGTACGATGTTATTGACAGACACTAAGATAATTATCACCTCCATACAATTGTCAAGCCGATCGAGGAATATATCAAGCTGAAATTTGTGAGATATTTTAATGAAATTTTCGTGGTTTAAACACACTTCAACAGTGAGAGTATTAGATGCCTGTAAGACTTCATAATAATGTAGTGTCAACTCTGTTGTCACAACGAATTTTAAGCCAACCAGTGTTTCTTCACAAGGTCTGAATTTCTTAGCTTAGTTCTTATAAAAATTGATCCATTACTATATTTTGAATGAATGAAGTTTGTTACTATTAGTGCAAACTTGTGGAAAACTAAATGCATGACAACATAAAAGCTACACAAGCAGTGTGAACTCAGCATTCGAAGGGCCTCCGATTGATGCCCAGGTTTAATCACATCAAAACAAACAAATATCACACTGATAAATACAACAAGATTCCAAAATGCTGTTGTGAATAATAAACAATTTATAGTAATTGATTAAAAAAACAAATTAAATGCAATATACCTGGTAGTTGATTGCTCTTCTTTGAATATCACGTGGCAACAAAGGATGTTGAGGATATTTCTCTTCCAAATACTGCACGAAGCACATGTTAGAAACATTGAAAATGGTACTACAACCATTTGCAATCCTAAGGAACATGAGGCAAAGAGGGATAAATGTCCAAACCACTCACCATTAAGATTGCAAAAGAGTCAGAAACTACAATGTCCTCATCCACCAATACCGGCACAAAACTAATAGGATTGAGCTTCATAAACTCTATATTAAAGGACAGAAGAAATGTTATGAATTATATTACAGCAGATAAGTAACAAGTCCAGCACTAACAGCACCCAAAATCTGGAGCTGCAGTTGCAAAATATGCATCTGTGTCCCTGACAGTTGGGGGTGAACATTGTTGTTTAACAGGTTAACAATTCTATTCATTACATGTTAACCTGACACAAAGTGAAAAGTAACAATATAACAGTGAAGGTCTGTTAATGAAATCTAACAACAGAAGGACATAAGTTATGCAAGTGATATTAAGATTGTCACATTTCCAGTACTTAACAATTATCTCATAGAAGAAAAATAGCTAAACGTCATCTGATGACTCAAGCAAAACACACCCAATATTCTCAAATCAACTATGCCCAGTCTCACGCGCGGGGTGTATTTATAATCACACCACTATGATACAATGTTTATTTGTATACTTAAGCCCCCACTTCCCAGTACTACTCACCAGGACTAAAATGTTCTCCTTTTTGCAAATCAACTGCTTTATATTCATATTCGAGACCTGTATTACCGAGCAATAGACAGGGATCGATTATCAGTTAATCAAAGATTACGGATTTAAGAAGAAATGCAAAAGCTCACGGCATATGTGGATTGATTGATCAAACTGGAGAGAGAGAGAGAGAGAGAGAGAGACCTTTCAATTTGAGAGCAATACGGACCCGGTGAGCGCAAGAACTCAGGAAATAAGAATACAGCTTCAGCTTCCTTTGTTCCTGATTACCATCACCACCACTCGCCTAATAATCGATTCCCAAAATTCAACACTTGGCGGGTTAGTCAGTTAATTCAGATGGTTCCAGAAACAGAGCAAGAACATTCAGTGACAAAAGATTGTTTATGCAATCATGTATATTCACAGAGAGAGAGAGAGAGAGAGAGAGAGAGACGCACCATATTTCGCTCAAAACTTCGATTGGAACTGCAAACGGACTCGTTTTCAATGGCTGTTCATCAACTTCTTCCAAATAGTTAGACATATATATAATGTGTTTACATTTTTTGGGGCACTATCGCTATTGTCAGAGCAGTTCTGCCTTTTGGTAGACTGGTCGTACATTATTTGATGTTTCAAACGGTCATACAATGGCTTGGTCTTTTTAGGAAAGCCTGTCAAGCATTAACAAAGTTTGAAGAGCTAGTATTAGTAATCTAACTGGTATGGTGGAGCTAATCTAAATGTTACCATGTCAAGCATCGTTTCATAAATTAATTCAGAGTAAAGTGGTATTCTTCAGTTTGTGGGGTCTAAACAATTAAAAATGAGAATGTGTCGTATATACCAGGACGTTACTAGAAATTTTGTTAAAAAAGGCTATCGAAAATTTAAGGTAAAATTTTTAAATTTTGTTGAGGGGTTAAGATAAAATTTTTTGTATTTTGAAAGGTCATAGTAAAAAAATTTTAATTTTGTTGAGAGGTAATGAAAATATTCTTGAATTTTTTAAAATTGAAGGAAAAAGGTTTTGAATTTTATTGGAGCTAAGAAAAAAATTCTTAAATTTTGAAAGGAAAAAAATATAAAATTTTAAGAGCTCAATATGCACTCTTATTATAAAAATACTCAAAATTAATGACGACCGTAGAAAATTTTGTCAAAGTAAAAGTACTTTATATGTAGTTCTGTACTCGGTATATCCAAAAGCAAAAACGCTTCTATTGTGATTCAAGTGTCAAAAGTAAGAAAGTTGAGTTAAAAACGTTGACAAGAGCAAAGGAGAGATATTAATTCTTTTTAGAAAAGATTAAAGGATATATTTACTTGGCATCATTCACGGATCAGATAGCCTAAGTTTTTTCATGCATGATTAGAAGCAGGCTTATATGGTGGTCAGCTCATTTATTCTCCAATATATCACTGAGAGAGACACACACACACACACACACACACAGAGGAGTACAAATAACTTTAGTCGGAGTATGTGACTCTTTAACAACTCAAAGAAATTGAAGTAAGGGTAGGTAGAATGAAGAAATTGAAGTAGGAGGTGGATGCTCCAAATGTAGCAGGAGGTGGAAAATTAGTATTTCTAAGCAGGAGGTTGAAATTATCTACATAGGTAGTTGGACCCCTTCTTTAAGAAGTTCACCAAAAAGCAAGTAGGTGTTGTATAGTAGCTGAACTGTCTCTTTTTATATAGTTATATTAGAATAGAATTTGAAGGACACATCGGCCATCGAAGATAAGTTATACTGGTAAGTAATTTCTTTTATTATTTCGTAAAATTGGGATTTTTAAAGTCAATGCAAAAAAATTATTTAAAGATTAACTCACTTATTATTTGGACTGATCTTGATTATTGTTCATAATAATTAATACTATTAAAATCACAAATTTATATTAGGGCAAATTACATTTACCTCCCTTGAAGTTTGAGACTATTATAATCCATCGCTGAGATTCTAGAAATTATATTCTCTTCCCTTGAAGTTTGAGGTGAGTTGCATTTTTTTTCAAATGTTAAATATTTTAACAGAATATGTGTGATATCATAAAAAAAAATAAGTTTATTACTTAAATTATTCTTAATGTGCATGAAATGACATAAATAAGATTTTTCTTTTGCTTCTAAAATTAATTTGTTTGTTAATTTTTAAAATTTTTGTTTTTTTTCTCAAATGTTAAATCTTTTTTCCCCACGTGTGTTATTTTTTTTATAGTATGTAGGATCTATTTGTTATGTCATAAGCAAAAAAAAAAAAAAAAATTCTTTATCATTTCATGCACATTAGAAATAAACTTGTTTTTTTTGCTGACATCACATATATTCTGCTAAAAAATTTAATATTTAGATAAAAATATAACTCACCTCAAATTTCAAGGGCAAAAAATATAATTTTTAAAATCTTAAATAATAAATTATAATAATCTCAAACTTCAAGAGCGATGGATGTAATTTGCCATTTATATTAATTATTCCAAAGCCGCAAAAATTTATACAGTTCTTTCAAGTGGAACAAATTTCAAGGATAAGAATATGACCTTATTTATTACAATATATATCACCGGAGCCGGTCGCACCCAAGTAAAAAGCCCGGGCATGGCACTTTTTCCTTTTTTTTTTTTCTTTGCTTTCAAGTCCAATTGTTGCATGTTGTGCTAGGGGCGAACTTGCCATGGTGTTTTGGGTGTCAAAACTTTAACCACAAATTTTCACCATAATTTACTATACACAAAATTTAACATTTTATTAATTAGGGACTTCAGCATAATTTTAATACTTTAATTGGATTAGAGTCTTATTCGAAAATTTTTATATTTTTTTTTGTTGAAGCATACCATGAGGTCACTTCATGATTCTCCTCATAAGTTTCCCTTCTGATTGGTTCAATTAGAGTACAAAAAATTGCTTACTCACATTAATCATCTCTGTTAAAAAAAATAAGACTCATGTATAATCACAATGCATTATAAAGCAAATAAGGATTACAAGAAAAAATATTGAAGTAGTAAGTGAAGAGGTAAGTTAAGTTATATAAGTTAAGCCTCTATTTATAGAATATGAGAGGAGTCTAGTTCTCTATCCCCAACTGCTGTAGAATAGAGAACTTCTAGTTCTCTAATATCCCCCTCAAACTAAAGTAAAGAAAACAGATAGGTACTTGAGTTTAGAAAAAATATGATAGAAACGTCAAAGGAACACCGGAGGTCAGCCGAAAGATGGTTAGAGAGACGCCAAATCAAGTCAGTTGAAAGATGGTCAGAGAGACGCCATATCAGGTCGACCGGAAGATGGCCGAAGGAACGCCAGAGGATGGCCAGAGGGACGCTAGAGGTTGGTCGAAAAATGGTCAGAGAGACGCTAGAGGTCGGCCGAAAGATGGTTAGAGAGACGCCAAATCAAGTCGGTCGAAATATGGCCAGAAAGACGCCATATCAGGTTACCCGGAAGATGGCCGAAAAAACGCTAGAGGATGGCCAGAGGAGCGCTAGAGGTTCGTCAAAAAATGGCCAAAGGAATGCCAGATCAGGTCAGTCGAAGGATGGCTAGAGGGATGCTAGAGGTCGGCCAGAGGGACGCTAGAGGATGGCCGGAGAGATGCTAGAGGTCGGCCAGAGGATGGCTAGAGGGATGCAGATCAAGTTGGCTAGAGAATGGTTAGAGAGACGTCAAAGGTCAGCCGGAGGATGGACAGAGGGATGCCAAATCAGGTCGATTAGAGGATAGTCAGAGAGACACTAGAGGATGGCCAAAGGAATGCTAGAGGTTGGCTAGAGGGACACCAAATCAAGTCGGCCGAAGAATGGCCAAAGGGACACTAGAGATCTGTCAGAAGATGGCCAGAGGGACACCAGAGATCCGTCGAAAGATGGCTAAAGGGACGCCAGATCAGGTCACCGGAGGACTAGAGGGACGCCAGAAGTCGGCTAAAAGATGGCCAGATGGATGCCAGATCAAGTCGGTCGGAGGATGGCCAGAGAGACGCCAAAGGTCGACCGAAAAGTCATCAAAAGTTGGCTAAAGTCCTTGGAAACTAGTTGGAAAGTTGCTAGAAAGTTGGTCAAAAAGTCACCAGAAGTTGCCCGTAGGACAGTTGGAACGCCACAGGAAAAGTGCCAGAGGATGGCCGAAAGGTGGCTTGAAAGACATCAAATGCCCGGAGGGTGGGCGGAGAGAAGAAAGAGAATTTTAGGAGTTCTGATTTGAAACGAAGAGTAACCATAGAGCATACTTTCCTTTAATTCTGATACCATGTTAGAAAATACAAGACCCATGTGTAATCACAATACATTATAAAGCAAATAAAGATTACAAGAGAGAAGATTGAAGTAGTAAGTAAAGAGGTGAGTTAAGTTACATAGGTTAAGCCTCTATTTATGAAATGGGAGAAGAGTCTATCACAACCGATGTGGGATAGAGAACTTCTAGTTCTCTAACAATCTCCTTTTTAATAAACAATCCTATTAACCAAAAAATAAATAAATAACAAAAACTCAAATTGCATACTCCCAAAATCATCTCCTCTTCTTAATTCTTTTTTAATTGGGGATGGTAAATTAGTAATGGGGACAATTATTCCATATATTTCGATATTGAAAATCAGATTTTTGAGATAGCAAGTCAAATTAATAAAAAGAAATCAAAAAATTCAAAAATTAAATTAAAATTACGCGAATTAATCAAACAACATTCTAACTAAGAAGGGTGTTCATCTTTAATTAGAGCATGTGGTCTGGTTTACACAAATTTTAATGTGAATTTTGGTTGTACGATTATCTTTGTAGCGCTTTCTTTTGTTGAGTTAGTGTACTACAGCCTCATGGTGCTTCTCGTGAGGTCGCACCTAGGAACATTGCCACTGAAATAATCAGGAAAATGAATTCAGGGACATGTTTGGCACAATTTTGAGGAGCACATTTTTGAGGCATGTTAAATTCTTTTAACTTAGAAAACAAAAAACAAAGGGTATAAGACATCATTTGCATGTTTCTATAAATCAAGTCCTTCACCTTTACAGCTCAAGTTTTCTGAAAACAGTATTAGGGAAAAGCAAACCAAACAAGTTTTTGACTCTCCAGTCTCTTACAACTCCTAAAACAGAAAACTATTTTTAAAGCTTTCCCAAACATGGCCTTTGTCTCTAGTCTAGCTACAAAGACTAGTATTCTGTAATCACCAGACAGAAAAAGTAAGAAGAACAAGAAAGAATTCGAGTTCTAAATTACTCTCATGTAATTATTGCAGCATAAAGATTTTAACATTAAGGAACTTTTCAATGGCAATATTAATATCTGTCTGGTCTGGCATAGTTGAGAAATACGGCAATGTAACAATTACACAGGATTCAACGATAAGTGGAACTTCAGGAAACGATAGATTGATATTACAAAACAGGTAACTACATCACTTTTGTCTTATTTAAGTTTTTATTCTCACATTCAACGAGCAAGTTGAACTTCAGTACAGTCTGCAAGCATTGTAGCTGCTCCGCAAAAGATTTGCTGCGCAAGCTTTACTGATCCAAATGTAGAAACAAAAGAAAGGAGGAAGACTTCAGTACAAAGCCATAGTACCCCAACCATTTGAGGTAAGCTGAAATTTAGCAACAGAGAGAAGTTGAATCAAGGATTTTCAATATTATGATAGTTAAAAGCCACTAAACCACCACTGGCCTCGTAGGCCAAGTGGTACCCTGTTATTATGTCAACCTTGGTGTTGGGGGCCTAATTGCTGAAGTCCCCTTGTGTCTTGCAAACACCAACCATAGCAATTCAATTAGAATACAATACTTAGTGGCTAAAGTATGCAGCCAACTAAGAACATATAATGGTGGTAAATGAAGGTGTATCAGTTACTATTATACTAGTCTACTACCTCAACCCAAAGCCTCAGCCGGCATGTCTGGCTGCTTTTCGGGCATAGCATCTTGGAAGGCAGGTAGCTCCTTGTATGCCTCCTTCAAACTAGATAGAAGAGGGTACGGAGTCTGCAAAAACCAACAGGAAAGTTGTAGGCAGAAGTTTCTCTGAACGGTAGCAGATGAAAATAAAGAAAAATGGACAGGGAAAATGATGGGCCAATTTCATATCACCAGCAGGTAGACAACAGGCAGTAATTGCACCCACAGTGGGGTGTCTACACACATCATGCGCGCACGCGCGCACACACACAGATATTGACATTGCACAAAGAAGAACTATTAAGGAGATGAAGCACCATTACAAGACCAAAGACGTTCCAAGGTCAACCTGAAAAAAATCTTAAAAGAGGCAGAAAGTCCAGAAGCATGGCACTTCTGTCTTTCATTGTAGCTATCACAGGATCAGGAAGATAGTTGACAATATACTATATTTTGAAGTGTTCTGCACTGCCTTCATACATGCCTTAAAATTGAGAGGTTGAAAATTGAAAAAAATAATTTTACAGGACCCCATTCTATGGGATGTGGGACTGCCATAAACTGCAATTCATGTAAATGATGCACCGGCAAAAATTTGAAAAAACAGACAGCAGATAAAGTTCACTGCCCATCAATATGGATTTCCCCCCTTTTCTTTCCCTCCATTCTTTGAGAAATGGCATGCTAAAAGTTAAACAGGCAGATAATATTAACTATTTCAAGTAGAAATATTAATCACTACAGATTCAATTGGTCATGAAGTAAAGGGATGGTGTACCATGTCAAAATTGAACCTTTTGATTGCTGCATGAATCTGAGGTGCCAGAAACAAATCTGCCTGCAACCAATAGCCAAAGATATGTTTCAGGAAGTACTATATAAGTACAAAATCATTTCAAATAAGCAGTTTTTCTGATTTTAATTAGAAGTAAATTTCCTATGCCTTGTGTAACTATGGATTATAGGCAAAAATCACCACCACAAGCATGAAAAGCAATACTTTTTCAATATTTGGGACTCTTCCTGCTTAGAAATCATGAGCAATAGGTTATGTTCAGCTTCTGGTTCTAATGAGGTTCTGGGTTCCAATCTATAAATCTAATTTTGCGGCTAGAAAGGCAATGTTTTAAAGAGTCCATCCATGTCAAGCATTTGCTTTCATTCTGTTGACAAAAATAAACTACTCTCACAGAATCTTGGATCTTAGTAGAATTAGGGGAACACAAAAATTTGTCGACATCGATGTACAACTTTATTCAATAGAGTTGAGTTTATAAAAATGGAGATTATGCTGGTGGATTCTTCTCAACCCTTGTGAGGGTGAAGCCCTTCTCTTCAGACCAAAATCAACGAAAGTTACTGTTCCAACAGTATTGTTCACAGCCCCCAAACAGACCTATTTCAACCCAATAGCCCAAGCTTGTCAAGTCTTAATAAAACATAGCACTATCCCTACCACTTGGCTTCAATTCCACGCCCTCAATTGATAGTAGTTGTCCACATATTTCCAATGACAAGGTTCCAAAAATCCAGAAACCAAACACGTTGGAAATCAAGCAAATTTCAATCCCTTGCTGACTACGATCCCTAGAACTCTTCTACCCTTAGAACTCTAAACGGACATGTTTATCTTTACCAAGCCCACCACAAAAACAAGTGTAGGCAATACTATCCTTAGTTTCTAAGAAGTGCCCTACATCACAATTTTAATATTTTGTTCAACAATTTTCAGTGTATGATAATGTACCTTAACTATTCAACTTATACAGCCGGCTTGGGCTCATATTTTTAAAAAATCATTAGGACTTGGGTATTTAAGCCCCAACAATCCCCCGTGCTGGCCTCAAAGAGAAAAATACAAATAAAAGAAAAATGGTGTTGAAGACTTGAGAAAGAGATATATGTGCACATGAGGTCAGGTTTATTCACTATGCATATATAGCCTTGAACACAGATATCAGGGAAGAAACAAACCAGATAGACTTCATCTCCTGTGGCATATTTCCCAGTATAGTCATGTAATAGCTTCTCAAGAGCTGCAACAAGTGTGCACAGAAATCAGCTCAAATTCAGCACTGTAGTTTTTATGTAACCTCAGTCATATCATAGCAACTCAAGACTTATTACTGGTCACGGGTCAGTGTTTACCCAAAATTACCACGCTCTAATGGAAAATTTCTCAACTTAAAAGTTAATATCTACAAAAAGATGTTCTTCTTGATGATTAGGAATTTAAATCTGCAGTTGAACTTTTTCTTAATGCTTAAAACAAGATCAAATTCTCACCTAACTCTATAGTCATTAAAACTTAACCAATTGAATGCCAAAGGTAGCCAAATGATGCACTTTCAACCCTCTACTCCCCACATCCATTGAGAAGATATTATTTATTGAATATGCTAAAACAGGAATATTAATTCTGGCTTTCAATCAAACAGATTGATGCACTCCCATTGAATGTGTCATTACAATCCCTTTAAAGCATCCAAACTTGTGTGTGTACATCAAAAAGTCCTATCCTTGCTAAAATACTCAGATCATTTTAGTGGTTTGTAGATCCTTATTGTATGAAATATAAAAACGCCTAAATTCAACTTGGAAAAAAAGTTGTCTGGCTTGAAAAAAAAAAAGAGATAGAACATGTTTTCTATTGGACTGGATCATAGGCGTTATTAACCGAGGTCAAGTTTACTAAAACTTTCCATTTTTTATTCGGAGGTACTTGTAAAAATAGCTTTAATATAGGACTACAATGATTATAAGGCCTGTGGTCAAGGAGAAGGTGGAGGTTCAAGGAAATAATAAGATCAGATCTACTCTTGCAGATATTTATTTGAGGATCCTATATATCTCCAAGGGAAAAAAATGCTTTGGATACTATTCTGTGTACCAGCAAATCACTAATGGAAAAGGTTAGTCCTTAAAATTTTCACGCGGATTATCTCAAAGAAATATTTTTTTACAGCTTAATCTTAAGTGTTCAGATCAGTAGCAATACTGCAGGAATGCTATGACACTGAAACATAATCTGATAATATTTTAATTAAACACAAATAACCATAAATTTGTTTTTTTAACTAAATTGAAAATTTTCCAGATACTTCTAACACTTGGTCTTTCAGATTTAGTTAGGTTATAGCTTCTAAATCTGATTATAAATGGGTCAAACTGTAGAAAGGAAATGTCAGACTAAACCCAAATTACCAATCCTAAACCATCACCAGCTTTATTCAAACAGATTCCATTGTGATTTTTTAATATTATGAAAAAAAAGTGGCCTGAATCTGAAGAAAGTTGAAGAGCTGAAGAAAAATGAAAAACACAAGACATGTTTCAAAAGTAAGCTAACATCAACAACTATTAAAAAGCCTTCAATTGCATGAGAAAAAGGTTCCAGTCAATTCATAAAGTCTTCTTCTTAACAATGCTCCTGCTATTACTAGGTTGTTACTTGCAAAACAATTAAAATATCAAAGAAGTTTGGATCAACGATATTGCTTGGATGGTAGGAGGCAACATGCTATGTTCCATGGACTCGGGTACAGGTGTCGGGTACGGGTGTAGGTTTGAGTGTCGGATTTGTCTAATTTTCATGTCCAAGATATAAGGACATGGCAAAAAATTCATATTTCTTACTATACTTCTTTTATTTTCTAAGACAAATGTTTACAAGATGCTATAAAATATTTCATGAATAATATAGGAGTTTTATGCATATTTATATGATAAACTCAAATTATTAAATATTTTTGTTAGGTGAATGGAAACAATAACCCTTACCCTTATCCAAGTATCGGAGTCTTAAGTATTGAGTATTTGACACAGGTATTTCATGCATTTTATAAGAATCCATGTAAGATAGGAAACATGTTAAGACGGTGAACATGTTTTTGAGGTGTCTGCTCCAGCAGGCTACACATAACAAACTTCTATATTCAAACTCGTATCACAGGTTTCTCTAAATGAAAAAATATATATATATATATATATATCGTATAATCTGTAGTTCATTAAGTAAAGCTTACCTGCAAAGCCTTTTCCAATATGGTACTTGCACCAAGCAAGCTTCTCATCACGATTAACCTTGTCCTCGTTAAGCTTCTGTACATAAAAAAGCAGGAGAAAAAGAGAAGGGAAAAAAAAAAAAAACAACCTCACATTAAGCTCAAAAACAATTTCATGATAGCATTCACAAATTTCAGTAATGAAACAATAAGCTTAAAGCAGTGATCCCAGCCCAATACTCACCCGTATAGCTAGATTCTGAAAAGGCTGTATGCTAGAGGAAACAATATTTGCTGCCTATAAGTCATATTATAAATAAACTGAGGATGAGTCTAAGGAGTCAGAACAGAACAGGATGAAAAGATGAGCAAGTAAAAGGAATAAGTGAATATATAGTTTCAGAAACCTAAAATATTACTACCTTACCAACACATTATTCCCTTAAAAGCTGAATAAAGGAATTCATCTCAAATAATTTTTCACTTTAAAGAAAAGAGAAAATAATTTGACGTGCCATATTAAAATCATTCAGTTCGTTTGGCTTTAAGGAAACAATTGGATTTCCAAGACAATTTTGGATTTGCAGTTTTGGTATGAAGAATTTAAAAAAAATTGCATGTTATTAAAGGCAACGAGAGAAAATGAAGAGAGAATTTTCTAGACCAATAAATAATAATTCAATTTGAATTCAGATAGAAACCAATTACAACGGCTATAAGCTTGGGGTTGGGCATGGCTTGGCTTGGCCTTTTCACAGGCTCTCACAAAGCCTCAGATTCAAATATATTGATTAGTTACAATTTCATGGGCCATAAGCCCGGGTTTGAATTAGGATTGGACCGAATCGATGGATACTGAAATGAGTAAATTGAAATTACTTTAGTGTTATTTTCATTATTTATGAGCAAACATATAACAAATAAAAAGATGCATAAAAAATGTATTTTTTGTGGCGTAAAAATACTTTTTTTGACATGCTTTTCCGTATTATGTCCTGTATTTTTAAAAATTAGCAAATCAACATCTGTGTCGTGTTATATATGTGTTTCCGTATCCATGCTTCTTAAACAGAGCCTTTAATGGATGCTCTCGTTCAACCACGTCAAATCAAATACATACCATACTGGTGCATAGGACAATGATTAAAAAAATGCTCTTGCAAATACTAAACAATTCATAGCAATTGATAAAGAATAAAGAAATTAAATGCAGTATACCTGGTAGTTGATTGCCCTTCTTCGTGGATCACAAGGCAACAATGGATTTTGAGGATATTTCTCTTCCAGATACTGCATATTGTGAAGCACGGGTTAGAAAACATTAAAAATGGTACCACAATCAGACCACACACCATTAAGATTGCAAAAGAGTCTCAAGCACGGGTTAGAAACATTAAAAATGGAAGAGGGATAAATGCGCAGACCACACACCATTAAGATTGCAAAAGAGTCTGAAAGTACAATATCGCCATCCACCAACACCGGCACATAGCCAATAGGATTGAGCTTCGTAAACTCTATATTCAAGAGAGGAAAAAAATAATGTCATGAATTATATTATAGCAGATAAAAGTTCACTTGGATAAGTTTATTTATTGGCTTTTTTAAGTAGCTTTAAAATTAGTACAATAGATAAAATAAATAAACTACTTTAAAAAGCCAGTAAATAAGCTAACACAAAAAATACTAAGTAACAAGTCTAGCACCACTGCAGTAAACAAATGTAGGGGTAAGGTCGTTTATCAACAAATTCTTCCAGACCTTTCTGTAAGTAAGAGTTTTGTGCAATGGACACCACGTGCGTATATATATACATGTATATTTAGTTGCAAAATATGCATATGTGGAGTCCAGAGTCCAGACTCAATTTTATAAACCCATAACGTGAAAACATGCTTGGTTTTGTGTTCGAAAACTGTTTTATGTCTTCGAAAAATAAATATTGAAAATTTTTACAAAAAACTTGTTTGGCAAGTTATTTGGGATTATTTACCCTAGCACCCCTGCACTTCACCCAAAATCCAACTTTTATCTCTCATTTTTCAATTGTAACAATCAATCCCTCCAATTATGGTCTAGTTGTGATGTTAAATTTTCGTAAGCTGCTGTTTCGGCCAATGACGAAAAATGGCAACGTGACCATGAGGTGTGCTTTTCCAAAGGCATAAAAGTAATTTGGCCTATTTCTAGCCCAAAGGAGTATCATACATGTGACAGATACCCATGGAGAAGTGCATTATAGTACTTGTATGCTTCTAGCTAAAAATGGGAGTGCTTGAATTGGTTCAAATCAATATGAAATTATTACCTCACACTCATTCTATATTTTGTCTTTTGGGGATGGATTAGAAAGTATCATGGGTAATTTACCACGATCATCAATTTAGGTATGTAGTGATCTTTCTATGACACAAAAACTTATGGAACATATTCAAAGCATGATACACAGAACAGCCAATCAGAACTCAAACCACACCCTTTATTCCTTACCACTACATACATGTATAAGCATATCCAACTTCAAATCTGGGTTCTTCTCTATTTCTGGTCCAATTGGAATTCAATCGCTTCAAATTTAATTCCCCATTACACGCACCCACACACACACCTTCCATTGGAGTTCAATTGCTTCACATTTGATTCTCAATTACATAGACACATAGAAAGGATAAGCAAAGAGTGGTTATAATTCACACACACAGATGGACGACAGAAAGGGTTCCGTATACATATATACACCACTCTTTGACCAGTGGGGTCACTTGAACCCCTGAAAATATAAAAATTTTCTTATTAAGCATAAATTTTATTTTTATAGTATTTGTACATCATGTTTGAACCCCTAAACCTATATATTGAACCTAGTGCCTGTATTTGTTACGTAGAGGTATTTGAAACTTTGGAACTATATGCAACATGTACTATTATATGTTTTCTATTTTTCAATTGCTTTTCTTACTCTTAATTAGACACAAGGCTGTGGGATCTATTTAACTGCGTCTAGGAGTGAGAAATAAAATTACGTATAGCTTTTTTTATATCGTATACCAGATCAATTGAATTGTGAGACGTAGGGCTCATATACCTTAGCCAATATTTTACATATAAACATATATCCAATTAACTTTATTCATTACAGGATTGTGAAAATAGCTTGCAATAGAACTCATAAATAATTGTTTGCATAATCGAATAAAAGACCAGTAGATGAAAGATTATTTCATTATATATTGAAAATGATGTATTGGATACTATTAATAATGAGAGCATTATGCAACGATTTCAAAATATGAAATCTCATTGAGGTTAATTGTAAAAATTTATGTTTCTCTATGTCTTTTTATTAAAGTAATAGTATCACTATAGAACAATTTAATTTAGTTTATGATTTCAAAAGTTTAAATCAGTTCGTCAATTTATTAAAAATAGGTAGCGGATATCGTTTGTGTAAACTTTTGAATGTGTAAATTTTACTTTTGTGCATGAAACCACTGACAAAAATTTCTAGAGTCGCCATTGCATATATATATTCAATTTTATATATAATAGAGAGAGAGAGAGAGTACCGGCAGCGACGGGGACATGAAGAACCGCCCCCCATTTTCTCTGTGTCTATTTTCGGTTTCCCCCTGCTGCTTGCTACTTTAGTTAGGGCTTCGAGGGGGGGGGGGGGGTTATTGAATTGTTCTGAAAATTTCCGGTCATCCCCTCCCTCCGCCCCAGCTTCTACATCATTCTCTCTTTCTCACTCCAAAGCCTAACAGACCGGTTGGACGTAGTTTATAATTGGTGCTTGTAACTTTTTAAAATTTAAATTGTATTTAAGTAAGTAATTTAAAAATAATAATTTATATTTAATTATATATTTTTTTAAAAAATTATTTTTAAAAATAACTTATAACTTATAAACGAAATGTCCAAATATCTCCATAGTGTGAGCTTTCAACGTGTTTGGAGCTTAGAGAAAAAGAAGAAACGGAATGGAAAATAATAATTTTCCTTCCCTTGTTTAGTTTTCAATTTTAGGAGAAAAAAAATAGTCTAAGCATAATTAGCAAAATAAAAAGTAAAAGTCGCAAAACATAAGTGAAAAACACATTAAAAAAAATAGGAAAAATAAGGTACAAAAACGATTGTAAAATTTAATAAAAATTTTATTAAAAAGTGTACGTAGAATTTAAAAAGACTTTTAACAAAATTTAATAAAAACTTACATAAAAAAAAATTAATATTTTAAATTTCTATAACGTTTTTTAAGAATTTTCGTCAAGTGTTTCAAATGTATCCTAACCGTTTACCAAAAGTTTTTGAAACATTTTTCTCTCTTTTCAAAATATTTTTTAAAAATTTTTAAATAAATTTTACACCTGTACCAGAAACACAATCTTAAAAAACGTATGACGAATGCTAGCCACAGCCGTTTCAACCGGCGCTTTTCGACAGGCGCTCTGTCACTAACCGGCTATCGAGTGAATAATCTCTCCAGTTGTACTCCACCTTTTTTATTCGACAAGACACAAATATTAAAAAATCCAAAGTTTGTACTTCTTAGTTTTTACCATATCTTTTCACTCTTTACAAGAGTGCACATCACTCCATCTCCATGGTTACTTTCCCCTTCTCTTCACCTTTGTTTGATCTTCCTCTGTTAACAGTAGATTATGCGACCTACGATAAATGTAACTAGAGAGATATTAAAGGAAGATTTTCTTTTGTTATGACTACTACATCAGAACACACCGTTCTCTTTCATGCCCCGCGACGACATTTTTCCCATTGGACAGCAAGCTCAAATCTTGCCGTGTTACAGCAGATACGATCCCATTCAAAACAGCTTGACAACATTAGAAGGATCTGTTAAAAGTCAGCACATGATGGTCTAGAATTTGTTCTATTTTTTTTTGTTTTTGTTTAATTGGGATCCATGGAGGTCATCGTTCAATGGGGTAGTAGTGTCTGGGTTTTCCTTCAATTGAGATTTTCTGAAGAGAGACCAGAAAACTTGGGTTTGCAGATGATTGCCATGGGTGGCCTGGAAAGAGAAAGTGCGCTATATGGGTGCTTGGTGGGTGGCTGCAATGGGTGGTGTGGTAGTGTAGTTCTAGTGTGAGAGAGAGTGGGAGGTGGCCGCTAAAGAGATGGTGGAACCACTGTGTGGTGGTAATATGCAGTGGTGTGAGGTCGATAGATAGGGAGGGAGGCGGGTTCTAGAGAGATATTGGTGGGTTTGGGAGGAGTGAGGGAGGAAGAAGGTGGTGCTAATGTAGAAGTTACAGGTAGTCGGAGGTGAAGGTGTTCACAGAGAGAGAGAGAGAGAGAGAGAGAGAGAGAGAGAGAGAAATGTGAGAATGGTTTAGTGAGAGAGTGAGAAGGTGTTAGGTGCATGATTGTCTATGGGGTTTTTTAGAGAGAGAAAGAGAAGTATTTAGAAAGAGAAAGGTGGCTGTGTTGGTGATGGTTCAACTATGTGGGTGAAGAGAAAAGAAGAGAAAAACAGAAGGAGGTGGCTTGGGGTGGAGATTGGAATGGCTGCCATGGTGAGATTGTTTTGGGTCTATAGTGAGGAAGGTTGAGGTTAGAGAGAGAGAGAGAGAGAGAGAACCTGATCTGACTGTTTGTTCGATGAAGAGACCAAAATTTTGAGAATCAAAGGAAGTCTTGAAGATCTTGACCAGATCTTGTTTCAAAGAAAGTTTTAATCTTTACTTTGATTTTAAACTCTGTTGAACTTCGATTTTCTGTGTTTCAGTCTGAAGATTACCTTGCTGAATTGCTTTAAACTTTCAACACCTTGCAAATATGAATACAGCTTTCATAGCTTTAAATGATGTCGACGTAAGCCATATAGTGGTTCTGGAATTCTGGATGGACTCACTGCTGCCATTTTGTCTTTGCCGAAGGGAGCGGTGGGTTCTAGGAACTGGTTAGGCAAGATCTGAGTGTATATCATTGTAGAGGATTGATGCTGGTTGTGATGGGTTATGAACATGGGAGAGTCTAACGCGTGCACTGTAGAGGGAGACCGACTGTCTAACAAAAAATGAGGAGAGAGACTTAGGGTGTACTCCCAATTTTTAATACGTAATGAATATTTTTTTAGGAAAATTCATCTTGCTGTAGTCGGTAACTGGAACTGGTAAGTGGAGGTTTTCTTTTGTTTTAGTGGAGTACAAGTGTAAATCATTTAGGAGCGATGGTCAAAAACCACGGTTAGTGGTGACTAGCATTCCCCAAAACGCATTTTTCCATCTCTGCAACTATGGTCTAATGAACGAAAATAAAAAAGTTTTTTTTTTCACTTTTCTTTTATTTTATTTCCTCTTTCCTTTTTAAGAATTATTTTAATTTATTTTTCTTCTCTTTTGAAATTTTTTTTCATTTTCTTTGTAACATTAAGTAAAAAGTAAGTATTTTTCCTGCAATTTCTTCCTTTTTTTTTTCTCTTTCCTTTTCATAAGTACTAGCTCATGCTTAGTTTGTGCTGAAAAAAAAAAAAGGTTTTATTTATTTGGAGGTTTTGGTAAAATGGTTTGAACTTTGAATCTGATCTAACTGGTTTAAAAATAAGGAAAAAAAATGAAATTTAAAATTTTACAACCTTCCCACAAGTTCCTACCCTTTAAAACTGCAACTACGACTACACATACATAGGAGTCATGTATGATGTATACATCTAGAGAGGCACGAGGTGGAGAAAGAAGAAGGAAAAAAAAAAAAAAAAAAACTATGCTTCAATTGATCATACAAATCAAATAATAACCCTGCAAAAAAAAAATCAAATAATACAAAATATGAAATAAAAAACAAAAGAGGGATGAAAATGGATCACCTTAAAGGAATTGTAAAATGGTTTTTTAGGTACAATTTCATAACTTGTACTCCATATTTATGAACTTCATTTAGAATAATATTTGTACTAGCTTTTGATTCCCCTTCAAGAAAAGTTTCGGCTCCGGTACGACGGTGAAGGATATGGTGGTGGAGGTTACAATAGAACAAAGATTAAGGAGATGGCTGTTGGAGTTGACCTGGTTTGGCACCAACTTTTTTCGTAATTTTTTAATGAGTTCGTTTTTCTCTTTCGTAACTTTATAAATTGAAATTCAATTTTTTACTTTTTTATAGATTTTTAGATTACACATACTCATTTAAAAGATAAATAAATTTTGATTAAAAAAAGCTATTTCAGATGGAAAAAAAATAATTGAAATAATTTTTCTTTGTCTAGAGTGACTTTTTTCAACAAAATTTTAATTTTTTGTTTATTTTGTGAGTATATATAACCTTAAAGCCCATAAAAAATAATAAGAAAATTGAATTTCGTTTAAAAAAATTACTGAAGACAGAAAGAAATCGTAAAAAAGTTGCGAAAAAAAACCGATGCCAAACCAGGCGACCAATATTGAGTCCACTAGTGTTGATTGGTCGAATTTAAAAAAGAAGATGGCCGGTTTGGGTGGTGGTAGAGGTGGCTGACTACAGACGGGCTCTTTCCTTTTATTTTTTTTTCTCTTCTCATAATGTATATGATATACTATTTTTTGTTTTCAAAACAAATATATAAAAATATTACTCTATATATCCGCCAGAAAAAATTATTCCTCAACTTCACACAGTCATATGCTAGAAACCCATCACATCTGTAAAAATCATATCATGTTGCACGTTGGCCCTGCCGACATTCTATTATTTTGTTAATTTGCTAATTTTGGACGGTTAGTTGCTTATTCCTCAATTATTGCGCAGAGTAGAAACAAAGTTTTCAACACATGATGGGTTGTACCATTACCCTTCCAAGGGAAACGAGTTTTCCACTGCATGTTTGGGAGTTCAAAAGTAGGTTCAGCCCCAAGAAAACTTTTTAGACTCCAACCCAGATTTTGAGAGACAGTTTAAGTTGTTACCCACTAAACTATAATTATATAATATACTAATGTATACATATATTTCACATCGTAGAATGTATATATATATATATATATGTGCTTTGACATGTGAGGCACCACGCTCTTCCAGTGATTCAAACTTTTATCTCATCTAAGTTGAGGTAGGGTAATTAAGAGTAATTTACTCAACTATATGTAAAACTATCTGCAAAAATTTCTGAAAGCACTCATATTTTCCAAACAACTTTAAACTATTTTCAAACAAAAATGAGGTTGATACTTTTAAACTTTTCATTTTTTCCCGAAAACACAAAAATGAAAACAAATAACGAGTTTTTTTTCTTTTGAAAACAGTTCAAAACGAGAAACATGCTTTTCAATTTCTTTTTTCTTATTAATAAAAGAAATATTGAAGTGTGAATTTAGGAGGGGATGGGTGGCCAATCAGGAACAGTGTACAATATTTGTCATGGTGTACTCACCGGGACTAAACTGCTCTCCTTCGGCTAAATTAACTGCTTTATATTCATATTCGATACCTATATCAACACAGGTTAGACAGAGATCAATCATCAGTTAATCAAAGATTATGCTTTCAAGACGCAACGAACAGCCTGTTTGGAACTTTGGGCAGGGAAAGAAAGAAAAAGAAAGAAAAATTTTAAAAATCTCTCTCTTTCCCTATTTGATCATGCTTACGCTGTGTTTGGATTTTAAATTTGTTGAAAAAAAATATATACTTAAATTTTATATTTAGTTGTGAGAAGAAATGGAGGGTAAAATAATATAAGCAGAAAATAAATAAGAATTTAAAATTCATTATTTTCTTCTCTTTTCTCTATCCATTTCTTTTTCTTTTTCTTTTTCTTTTTTCTCATACTGTGTTTAGATAAAAAAAATTTGGTGAGAGAAAAAAAAAATAATAGATAATATGAAATTACATCGTATGCATGTTTGGTGGAAAATAAAAAAAACATAAAAATAAAAAAAATAAAAATTTAAAATATCTTACTTTGTTTTCCCTTTCTTCACATTTTTTTTAATTTTATTTTTTTTGATAAATTCAAACTTTAAACACAACATTAATAAATTCGAGATGTAATGATAGCATTAGCTTGGTTCCGTAAGGAAGGAAAAAGTGAAAAAAAAAAAAAAATACTCACTATCGTTCTCTCTTTCTTTCTTTTTTTTCTTTCACTTTCGTTATAAAATCAAATAGATAAGAAAATAACTTTTCTTTTTTTTTTTTTCAGTTTCCCTTCCCTTTCTCTTTCTTCCCTTTCCCAAGTTCCAAACTGGCTGGAAAGCTCACAGAACAAGTGGATTAATCAACTAGTGAGAGAGAGAGAGAGAGATAGAGCAGCATTGGATGTGAGACCTTTCAAGTTGAGAGCAATGCGGACTCTGTGAGAGCAAGAACTCCAGAAGTAAGAATATAGTTTCAGCTTCAGCTTCTTTTCCTCCTGATCACCACCGCCACTCGCCTAAAAAAGTGCAAGAAATTAAATTCAGTGACAAAGATTGTTTATGCATGTATCTATATCTATATGCATATAGATGAACTGTGAGCATGCATATACGTATACACATGTAGATCGAGAGCAAAAATGGTGGTATATGTATGTATATATATAGAGAGAGAGAGACAGAAAGAGAAAAATAGCACCATAACTCGCTGAATCTTCGATTGCAATTGAAAATTTTACTTGCTCTCAGTGGCTATATATAGCCTGTACGTGCAACTATAGATAATACAATTTTTAGGGGGTAGTTTCGGCTTTTGATACAATGGCTCGACCTATATAAAACCGACAAAGTGCGTCCTTATTGCAGGAGCTTTCGCTCTCAGATATAAAAGCGAGAGCTGCTCCTGCAGTCGCATTAGCTACCGGTATGCAGTGACGGACGCCCGTTTAGGCCGTGGGGCCACGGCAATCTTTAATATATTATATATCTTATGCATTAAAAATACAATAAATAATATGGTGGCCCCATATTTGTCTAAATTTGTCTTGACTTTTGTGAGGAATTCCACCACACTCAATCGTATATTTTGTTTATATCTTTACTTATGCCACAGTGACCCCCAAATTTGTCTGGATTCTTGTACGAATCACCCACTTAATCTTCTTTTAGTTTTTTTATTTTATTTGTTAAAAACCTATTCACTAAATAGGTATCTTTTGTCTATATCTTGACTTATTCAATACACCACCATACGAATATTATATATTTTATCTATATTTTTACTTATATTACACACCACCGTCTCTATCATTGCCAATCAAAAGTGAAATATTTCTTAGTTGTCATCCAAATCAAAAAATTTAAAGCATTAAGCTCGTGGAGAGATGAACCAAATTTTATTGTTGACTTTCCTAAGGAAATCAAAATAGAAATTTTGAATTTTTTTTCTTTTTGAAATCGGGTTCAATGTGGCAATTGAGTTTCGACAGTGAGTTTGGAGTTTTGACATTTCACAATGTCAATTTAGAGAAAGAAATTAGGTCCAAACCCAATTCTTATGAAGTTTTTCTGTTCATCACCCACTCCGCTCGGACGCTAGATGGTATGGTGGTGCCAATGCCATCACAACTTTTCACGGTGAGTTTGGAATTTTGAACCATGAGTGAAACTTGAAATCAATAAATTAGTGACATTTTTCTTTAAGAATTTAAATTATTTATTGCCTTAACCACCGGTGGGGGAGGGATTTTGGGAAAATATTTGGTGTAAACAAGACCCAAAAAAAAAAAAATTCTAATTGGGTTTTGTAACTTTTGTTCATCAAGAACCTTGAAGGCTTGAATCAGTGAATGAACTCCTTACACAACGCAACTACCTTTAATAATTCAATTGGTTTTATTAGGATTTACAAATTTCAATTCTTAATAAAGGGGCTAAATTTTTACCTAAAACAGTTTGGGCTGAGTCGGCTGACATAACTTTTTTGTTATGGAAATATAGGAGATCATGATCAGGAAGAAAATTCATTCACTTAGTTTGTGATCTAGTTCTTATGGCTATGAAGCATCAGGAATTCGAGATATTACTACACTACAAGTTATTTGATTTGTAGGTTGGATAGTGAATTGCTAATGAGATAGGAAAATCTTTCTATTTGATTTGTAAATTATTATCAGTAAATGGGAAAGCCTTCTACAATAGATAGATTTTTCAAAAGAAAGAGTACAAATTGTTCAGAAGTCCATGTTAGCAATGCACCATTGCCAGCCTCTAACATTGAAACTCCAATCTTTGAAAATCCACGTATAAAATCTCCAAGAACTGAAATAAAAAAAAGTGAAAATACTTCATTGGAGCGTGATCATGGATTGCGTCCACAGATAGGGGATTATCACCTCAATCAACGTGATGAAATTCGACGAGTTTATATTAAGGTTGGTCCATACCAACCTATACTTTTAAACTATCCAAAATCTGCACTAGTAACTCATCCTCGTAGCTTTCAACTTTTGTGGTTCAAGCTATTTCCTTCATGGCTAGAATATTCGCCCGAGAAAGTTGCAGCTTTTTGTTTGCCATGCTTTCTATTTAGTAAGCCATATGGCTCTGGATATCCAAGGCAAAATGCATTTATTGTTGATGGATTTAAGAGTTGGAAGAAAGTTAGGGATGGAAAAAATTGTGTTTTTTTAAATCATGTAGGAAAAGATCCAAATTCTCTTCATAAAGTGGCCCAGAAGTCATGTGAAGACTTGATGAATCAACTTCAGCATATACAAAAGGTGATTGATATTTAAAATTCTGAACAAATTATAAACAATCGACTTCAATTGAAGGCCTCAATTGATGCAGTCAAATGGCTTGTGTTTCAAGGTTATGCGATCGCGATGAAAGTTCTGGTTCAATCAATCATGAAAATTTTCTTGAAATGTTGGAGTTGTTGGGTTCATACAATGAAAGGGTTTCTGAAGCATTAGATAAAACTCCTAAAAATGTTTCATACACATCACCAAAGATCCAAAAAAAAAATTTGCATGTTTTTTCAACTAAGATGCAAAAGGTAATTCATGAAGAGATTGGTGATGCAAAGTTTTGTCTAATTGTTGACGAAGCTCGCAATGAGTCAAAGAAGGAGCAGATGGCTATAGTTTTGAGATTTGTTGACAAAGATGATTATATCCGAGAGCATTTTTTTTGGGCTTATTCATATCTCTGACACTGCGACATTGACCTTAAAAAATGTGATTTATTCTCTATTATCTTATAACAATCTAGACATTCAGAATATTCGAGGGTAAGGGTACGACGGTGCAAGTAACATGCGAGGTGAGTTTCATGGATTGCAAGCTTTGGTATTGAATGATTGTCCATATGCTTATTATGTTCATTGTTTTGCACATCGCTTGTAATTGGCATTAGTGGCAACATCAAAAGAAGTTATTCCAATTCATCAATTTTTCACTAAACTCACTTCTATTATCAATATTGTCGGTGCTTCATATAAGCATAATGATGAATTGAAATTTGCTCAAATTGCTAACATTGCCCATATGATTTCCCTTAATGAGCTCGAGAGTGGTCAGGGACTTAATTAAATTGACACTTTATAACGAGCTGGAGATACTCGTTGAAATTCTTATTTGAAGTCAGTTTCTAGCTTGATAAAGATGTTTAGTGCCACATGTGTAGTTCTACTTAACATCGTTGATGAAGGAACTACTTCTTCCCAACAAGAAGATGCAAACTCATCTTATGAGGCATTGACTTTATATGAATTTCTTTTCATATTGCATCTTATGAAAGTAGTTATGAAGATTACTAATTTACTTTATCAAGCTTTGCAGTGCAAATCTTAAGATATTTTAAATCCCATGCAACTTGTTTCATCCACTAAAGCACTTATTCAAAGCTTCGGAGACGACAAATAGGATGACTTACTTACAAATGTGAAATCATTTTGTGAAGTACACAATATAGATGTCCCTAATATGAGTGCTTGATATATTACTAGAAGAGGTCGAGCTCATCATCAACAAGATGACTTCACAATTGAGCATCATTATAGAGTGGATATCTTTTATGGTGCAATAGATTCTCAACTACAAGAATTAAATGGTCTTTTTAGTGAGCATGCAATAAAGTTACTGATTCTTAGCTCAGTTCTAAGTCCTCAAAATGTGTCAAATTCTTTAAGAATGGATGATATTTATCAGCTAGTTGACAAGTTATACCCTCAAGACTTTACAGATCATGAGAAAATGCAGTTGAGACTGGAACTTCACCATTATGAGCATAATGTAGTTCGACATCTGGACTACAAAAAGTTGTTAACTATTTCTGAATTAGGTCAATGGTTGGTAAAGACCAATAGATCAACAACTTACCAAATTGTTTATGGAGTGGTGGTACTTGTGCTTACTCTTCTAGTTTCCACTGCAACTACGGTGCAATCATTCTCTGCCCTGAATATTGTCAAAACTAGGCTTTGCAACAAAATGGAGGATGATTTTCTCATAGCCTCTTTTCTTGTGTACATTGAGAAGGAAATTGTAGAAAAATTTGATACAAACACAATCATAGAAGACTTTCGAGACCTGAAAAAACGTCAAGTTCCACTTTGATAGATGATTGAAATGAAATGTATCAAGAAATAATTTTTTGACTTATCTTTTGTTCATATTTTGTGAAGTCTAAAGAGATACCAACTTTATTATTTATGCATTGATTATTATTCAATTTTAGTATTTCTGTTATCGTTAAATTAAGAGACATACGGCAGCTTATATTAGTTAGAGTAAACTTTTTAATGTTTTGGCTCCCCCAAAAATGGAATCTTGGTTCCGTCCCTACCGATATGTACCTGCTAGTTCTGTCTCTATCTCTTGCAAGGTGATTGCCAGTGGATAGGGCCCTATGCGAGTGACTCGAGTAATGGATTATTCAAACTTTGTTTTTAAATTTTAGCAACCTTAAAAATGTATTTAAGTTTGACTTTGGTTAATTTTTTAATCGAGAGTAACTTGAGTATTTTTAGTGTATATAAACTTATTAAGTCGAGTTTAAACTTAGCTCATAAAATGAATGAATTTCAAAATATGTTCAAGCTTGGTTTCTTTATATAATGAGCTGATGTCGAATGAGTTTTTAACGAGCTGAATGTAAGCCGAATTTGAATAGCTTTGCTTTGTTTTACTGGTCTACGAGTGGATTACATATATTTTGAGTAATTACACTTTACTCCTTTTGTAGTTTGATTGAAAATCAAATGACTCATTTATAATTCAAAACTGAACATATAATCTCCTTAGAATTTAAACTTATGTGCACAAATGAATAAAACTATGAAAAATTTGATGAAATGACAAATATGTTTATATCAATAGTTGACAAAAATATCTATATTTGACACACACAAAAAAATTGATTATACGCGTTTGTGCATTGCCAATAAAATATCTATATCAAGTAGAAACTAACTCTATCAAATTAATCACTAAGGTGATAGTTGAGTTGGCTTCAGCAATTAGGCTTGAAACCCTTCTCTTTTCTCAACGGTTGTATATTCGAATATGCTTGTGATAGTAGTTGCGTAAATCAGATGCTGTTGAGAATGAGCTGAATGTCGCTTGTATTTTGGTAGGACTGCGGTGATGAGCTCGCCCTTCTTGGGTCGGTAGCTATGACTCAAATCGAATATTGTACAGCAGGTGGGAATCCCTATGATCACACCTAAAGAGAATTACTACGTTGCCCCTTCCTACATTTTTGCCCAGCCAAAAAAAAAAAACCTATATCAAATTACTTAATTTTATCGGAACATGTGAAACTCAACTGAAATAACAAAAGAAAATTTTGAATATATATGAATTATTTCATACGATTCATACCCATTGGGGTCAGTAAAGTTTTCCAAAATTACATTGTCGTAGTGCTTTAAAGATTTACAAAATTATTCGTACGACATTCACATAATAATAGGAATTGGCTTCATAGCCCTTCTTTGTTGTTGTGCTTAATAGCCTGTTTGAAACTTGGGAGAGGGGAGAAAAGATAAGGAAAGGAGAAAAAAATTATGATTGAAATTCTCTCTTTTCCTATTTAATTTTATCTAAGAGGGAAAGGAAATAAAAAATTAACGAAAAGGATGGAAAAATAATTAAAGAAATCAATTATTCTTTCTTTTTCCTTTTCACTTTTTCTTACAAAACTAAATAAGAGAGAAAAAAAATTTTCCAACCTCCAAACAGACTGTGAGCCGCAGCCTCAACGATTAGCCTGTGACACAACACACGCAAAGGGCTCTGAACAATCATCTCCTGGAATTAATGTTTCTCAATTTGACAAGAGATAGAGATAATACTCCCTATAGATTGGAAAATTGTATAGTGGTCACATAATATTAAATATTTGGTGATAATCTCTATTATATAGTAACACGTGGTGTGTTAATGTATCAGTAACATAGTTTGTGGAGTAATAGAGAGACTTTCAATGAAATATCCTATCAAATTTTGTCATGTGATATTTTTCCTTAAAAGTATCTCTAGTACTCCACAAACTCAAGTTGATAATGTATTCACACACCACGTATCATAATTTAGTAAGAATTATTACTTAGTACTACTTAACTACTATTTTTTTTTTTCCTATTTATGGCCACACATTCTGAATCCTTGTTAGGTACTTTTGTCATTTATTTTCTATCTATTTTTTCAGAGGTGAGAGAGAGTTTGTGTGTGTTTGGGCCATATTTAAAATGAAGAGCTTATGTGATTAAAAAAAAAAAGAGAGAGAAATTATTCTTTAGGTCCAGAACACTACGTCAGTATAATAATATGGTGTGTCCAACTAATTAAAAATAAATACATTATGTATTTTTTATCAATTTAATTACATGAATAATAAATATTAATATGTTAGGAAAGTTGCTATTTTCATTATTCTAACTATTGGACCAATCAACTAAAAAATTAGGTCAATCAACCTAAAATAACAACTTATGTTTATTTTTAATTGATTGAGCATGCCACATCATTATGCTAACGTAGTGTTCCGGGTTTACTAAATAATTTTTTTAAAAAAAA